>JAAALK010000289.1:56038156-56276652 GCA_019279435.1 Zizania palustris | reverse complement strand
GTTGGAGATTGGTCATGCTATCGATACAATGCACGTTGAGAAGAATGTCTTCGAAAGCACCATCGGTATTTTGTTAGACATACCGGGCAAATCAAAAGATGGACTCAAAGTACGAAGGGACCTTCAAACTATCAGAATTAGACCCGAGCTTCACCCACATGAAAGGGCCAATGGAAAATTTTTCCTTCCGGATGCTAGCTATAACCTCACAATTGACGAGAAAAGATCAATCTGCAGGTGTCTACATGGAATTAGAGTTCCAACAGGATTCTCAACGAATATAAAGAATATTGTCTTCGTAGCAGATTTGAGGATGAGCGGCTACAACACTCATGATTGTCATGTTATGCTTGGGCTATTTCTCGCCATCGCAGTAAGAGGAATCAAACATTCATTTCTGAAGATGGTGATAACACGCATGTGTCACTTCTTCAATGTCATATCAAAGAAGCTGATCGACACTGAAGAGTTAAATGAATTACGTAAACAAATGAGGGAGACTATGTGTCAGCTTGAGATGTGTTTTCCTCCTTCATATTTTGATATTATGGAGCACTATATGATACATATAGCAGACCAAATCTTTGTTCTCGGTCCAACCTACCTTCACAATATGTATGCGTACGAGCGTCTAATGGTTATCTTCAAGGGTTACGTATGAAATCGTGCTTATCCAGAGGGTTCCATGATAGAGGGCTACACGACTGAGGAAGTCATTGAGTGCTACGCAGATTACATAAGAGATGGAAGACCAATATGAGTTCCCTTGTCCCGGCACCATGGAAGACTCACCGGTAAAGGAACTAAAGGCAGGAAAATCATACGAGACAATAGTTACCAAACAATAAGAGAATCACATTACAGTGTAATGCATCAGTTGGCGATTATGAGACCATATGTTGAACAACACCTGCAAGAGCTTCGTGAAAAGAATGAAGATCGCGATGAAAAATGGATTATGAAAGAACACAAAATTTATTTCACATCATGGCCGAGGGATCTAAACCTTTCGATTGGAGAAACCGACGAAAAGACGATGATAAATAAATTGTCTTACGGTGCATTGAGCATGGTTAAAACATTGCAAGCGTATGACATCAATGGTTTCACATTCTATACCAAAGCAAAGGATCAAAAGAGTCAGCGCCAAAATAGTGGTGTCAGAGGAGAAGCAGAAGATAGCACTAGACAAAAGAATGCTTACTATAGATACATCGAAGAAATATGGGAACTTAACTACGGGAACTCTATAGAAATCCCTGTATTTAAGTGCCAGTGGGTCAGACATCCAGAAGGTGTGGAGGTGGATGATTACGGGTTTACGATAGTTGACCTTAATAAGGTGGCTTATAAAGATGACCCTTGGATACTCGCTCAATCCGTGGCACAAGTATTTTACATACTTGATCCTAAATATGAGAAAAAATACATCATTACTCCAGGAAATCAAAGAATTATTGGAGTTGATGGAGTCGAAGACGAAGAAGAATACAATCAGTTTGATGAGGTGTCGTTTGTCGTTGACATATCAAGGATCAATGTGGTTGAAGAAAAACTGTCATTTGGTAGTGTGATTCCTTATCTACGCACCAATGGCGATGGAAAATTAGTGCAAGGCTAGATCATTTATGTTTAGCGTGCGTATTTGTAAAATCAATTATGTCACTTATTGTTAAAACATGTTCAAGATCAAATGAGGATTTAATTAAACATCAATAGAAAATTTTTTAAAATATTTAATGTTTGGGGCCAACAGCAAGGTTCAAATCTCAAACCGCCTGCCGGCAGCGAGGTTCGAACCTCGAACCGCATGGCCCCAAGTGAGCCCCCGCACCACTGCGCTACCAAGTGTTTCTCGACATTGTAGGCAGCGTATGCTAGATAATCCCTACTACACATATTAGTAGTGGCGGGCATGCTGACGTCACCAGCCCGCCACTGCTAATCCTTTTAGTAGTGGCAGTCGCATGATGTCATCGGCCCGTCACCACTAAGTCGAGTGACGTACACTAAGGCAGAAAAATACCAACTTTTTAAATTTGATAAGTTATGATGTATTTTTATTGTTAAAAAAAATTCAAGTTCAACGAGGATTTAAACATCAATAAAAAGTGCTGAAAATTTAAAAAAGTACAAAGCAGAAAAAAATGTTGATTTGGCGCCAGCAGCAAGGTTCGAACCTCAAACCGCTTGTCAGCAGCAAGGTTCGAACCTCAAACCGCATGGCACCAAAGCACCCCCCGCACCACTGTGCTACAAAGTATTTCTCGGCAATGTGTGTAGTGTATGCTAGATAATCCCTACCTCTACGTGGACTTTTTTGCATTTAAATACCAATTTCTGTTAATGAAAAATACCAATTTTTGCAATTAGAATATTGGTGTTGTATTTTTATTGTACAAAAAGTTTCAAGTTCAAAGGAAGAATCAACTATAGGTTTTGCTTTCAAACCTGAGTCATTTCATCTCTAAACCCTAATTCATCCCCGGAGAATCTTAGATTTCTTAACGCCCTACATGATTATTTTATCGAAACAATTTTATTTTTTATGACAACATCTATGGATCGATCATATCATAACAACATGACAAGTCTCATCTTTTTTAGACTTTATTTTATTTTTTGAGGATTAAAAAACTATAAAAATACAAGTTCGTTGTCGATCGAGTGTTGTGGAACCCTACATTTTTATGATGGTTTAAATTTACTCGATAATAACTAATTATAGAGTCAAAAACATGAATATGGTTTTTCTATAAATTTTGGTGAATTATTTCATGTCTTGTAGTTCAAATTGAACTTATTTTGACTTTGATCATAAAAACACACTTAATGAAATAAAAACAGTAAACTGAAGAAGAAAAATACCAATTTTTGCAATTAGAATATTGGTGTTGTATTTTTATTGTACAAAAAGTTTCAATTTCAAAGGAAGAATCAACTATAGATTTTGCTTTCAAATCTCAGTCATTTCATCTCTAAACCCTAATGGCCTAATGCATCCCCGGAGAGAATCTCAGGTTTCCTAATAAAATACCAACTTTTTAAATTTGATAAGTTATGATGTATTTTTATTGTTAAAAAAAATCAAGTTCAAACGAGGATTTAAACATCAATAAAAAAGTGCTGAAAATTTAAAAAACTACAAAACAGAAAAAAATGTTGTTTTGGCGCCAGCAGCAAGGTTCGAACCTCAAACCGCCTGTCGGCAGCAAAGTTCGAACCTCAAACCGCATGGCACCAAAGGACCCCCCGCACCACTACGCTACATAGTCTTTCTCGACAATGTGTGCAGTGTATGCTTTTATAATCCCTACTAACCATATTAGTAGTGGCGGTCAGTGACGTCAGCGGCCCGCCACTACTATACTGGTAATATATAGTTTTTTCCACCCGCCCAGACTAAACCCTAGTAGTGGCGGGCGGTGACGTCAGCGGTTCGCCACTACTATGTCTTCGCCCGCCACTACTATGATAAATATCAGTGGCGAGCATGCTGACGTTAGCGTGTGCTCGCCATTACTATACTAGTAATATATAGTTTTTGGCTCCCGACCAGACTAAACCCTAGTTCATTTGCAAATCAAACTCCCACCGTCTCCCTCGGAGACTGCCGCCGCCACCGGAGACCGCCACCAACCTCGGAGACCGCAGCAGCCCTCGGAGACCATCGCCGCCACCATTTCCCGGCGCCGTCACTGGAGCCGGCCCGTCGCCGCCGTCAGAGCCTGCCATCGCCCCCCAGAGCCCTTCACCGTGTGCCGTCCCCGTCGCTGCCCCGGAGACCACCGCCGCCACCGGAGACCGCCGCCGCCACCATTTCCCGACGCCGTCACCGGAGCCGGCCCGTCGGAGCCTGCCACCGCCCCCCAGAACCCCGGAGACCACCGCCGCCACCGGAGACCGCCGCTGCCACTGTTTCCCGGCACCGTCACCGGAGCCGGCCCGTCGCCACCGTCGGAGCCCGCCACTGCCCCCCAGAGCCCTTCATTGTGCGCCATCCCCGTCGCCACCTCGGAGACCACCGCCGCCACCAGAGCCCGGCCCATTGTCGACAGATAATTACATAATCAGTCAAAAGCATGAGTAGGAATAAACTGAATTGAGAGAAGAACAATTTAGTCATTTATGAAAAAATTCAGCTATGTAATGCTCGGAATAAACGGTATCAAATATCAAATTGCTACATAAATGGGGTCTGTCACACTACAGCCACTCTACACATGTGCCACTGCAGATGCTCATGTTATACTTATGTTGTGTTCTTTAACAATTTCCCTTAAAATTAGATAATAGGGTTCATGTTTCAAAAATAGTTGTGTACATCTCTAGTTGATGCGGAGACCAAATTTAATACTTTTATTATCTAACATAAGAGCTTTGACCCACTACAATTTGGTGTATATAACATCCTAGTGTGGTTTCTTGGGTGATACTGTCAAGTGGTACAACGAAAGAGTGGTTTTGTCATTCTTCTGGCCAATTTGGAGTGAAAATTTGTGATCTCTAGGGGATCCTAAATCCATCGGTCACCATGAAACCCAACATATTCACCATGAAAATGGTGATCCAATATACTAGCTCTTGATCATTACTATATGATGTTTTTAACATTAATTCAGATGTTAAAAACATTATATATTAGTGACCATAGGGAGTACCTTATAATCTCCAAAGATGAACAATACAGTCTATCTCCTGCTCTTCACTTGTTTGATAAAATGTCAATGCCTTATGTATGGTGATTTTCCTAATTGAATTTGTGGATAGTTATTATTTGTAGAACCACTGTATACTAATTTGTTACACCTATTTTGGCATTGATTAATGGAAATGTACTATTCACCCAATATATATTAGTCTAATTTTGGGTGAAGTCTTCTATATCTAAGTTATGCCATGAGAAATATTGCATACCACATTACTACTTTTTTAGAACAACTTTTAGAGGCCTATGATGCAAATAGTAATTGAGTTATCTCATGTATGTCATCAAGCCGTGGGACACATCCATTCCTGTCAACAACTTCTTCTTTCCCGTGTTGCTGACAGGGAATGGATGTGCTCACGGTTCCATGGCAGCCATGAACATATTTGAAAAACAACACAAAATATGCTGAGGCCTAAACAACATTGTGATCAGTTTACTACTGCTATTATTTCTAAGGCTACTATATAGTAATCCTCAAGTTCATCCGGCTGACGGCCAACATTAGATTCTGCAATTCCTTTTAGAGGACTATGATGCAAATTGTTATTGAGTTATCTCATGTATGTCATCAAGCCGTGTGACACATCCATTCTCGTCAACAGCTTCTTTTTTCTCGTGTTGCTGACAGGGAATGGATGTGCACACGGTTCCATGGCAGCCATGAACATTTTGAAAAACAATACAAAATATGCTGAGGCCTCAACAACACTATGATTAGTTTACTACTGTTATTACTTCTAAGGCTACTATACTAATCCTCAAGTTCATCCGGCTGAAGGCCAACATTAGATTCTGCAATTCCTTTTAGAGGACTATGATGCAAATTGTTATTGAGTTATCTCATGTATGTCATCAAGCCATGATACACATCCATTCCCGCCAACAACTTCTTCTTTCTCGTGTTGCTGACAAGGAATGGATGTGCTCATGGTTCCATGGCAGCCATGAACATTTTTACAAACAACATGAAATATGCTGAGGCCTCAACAACACTGTGATCAGTTTACTACTGTTATTACTTGTAAGGCTACTATACTAATCCTCAAGTTCATCCGGCTGAAGAGCAACAATAGATTCCGCAATTCCTTTTAGAGGCCTATGATGCAAATTGTTAATGAGTTATCTCATGTATGTCATCAAGCCATGTGACACATCCATTCCCGTCAACAGCTTCTTCTTTCTCATGTTGCTGACTGGGAATGGATGTGCACATGGTTCCATGGCAGCCATGAACATTTTGAAAAACAACACAAAATATACTAAGGCCTCAACAACACTAGAGAGAGAACAACACAATATCCTAACTTTAGGATTAGTGTAGTGGCTTCGAAAGTAATAGCTTCTTAACTATGAAAATATGACATCAGACATTTTTTGCATAACCAAAATTCTGATACATTAGCCTCTTAACTATGAATAATTTATCTATGGCGGAAGAAGGACGTTCCATCGAGGAGCTCATCTACGAGTCTCCCGCAAAAACAAATAAAGAGGGTTCATCTGAAGGATCCTCCGATAGCGAATCTTCGTACCACTCTCCGGAGAATGAACATCAAATAGAGCCTAGGAAGAGAGAACGAGAGAAGACGCCGATGAGGATTACATTCCTGAAGCTCAAGCGGAGGTAATTATTACGTTAGTAACAAGTCAGAGCAGCTTCTAACCGAGGATTACATTCCTGAAGCTCACATTGTCTATCATCGTAGGATCGTCCAAAGCGAGGAAGCAAGCGTCGATTATTCCAAGTCGAGAAAAGAACAACTATTGTCCCAGCTATTGAGTCAGCTGAGCGAACAGATGTTGAGCCCACTGCCACAACATCCTCTGCAAATGCGAAGAGGAGAGGGAAACGGGAGAAGAACAAGCTGCATACAGCTATCTATGAGGTTGAAGAAGTGCATGTTGATGGGGCTCCAAAGAAGCCAAAAGAAATCACAGCGAAGTGGCGTAACGACTGTGGATGTCTCGACAGGGAGCGATGTAAGATAGTTTGGTAAAATTGGAAGACTGTCCCTGAAGCTACAAAGAACAAATTGTGGCAGCATATAAAAGCGCATTATAAATTCCCGGAAGACCGCTTAGAAGACGCTAAAGCTGCCACATTGAAGAATATCGGGAAGGCTCTCCGTACATTTAGGACTAAACTGAACACACAATACCTTCAGAAAGATGAGTTGCTGCTCAACGACTACGGCTTTATAACGCCAAATGAATGGAACGAATTCAAAATGCAGCATTGCTCGGAAGAAGCCAAACAAGAGAGCATCATGTTCAAAGAACTTAATAAGAAGAATAAGTTCCCACATAAACATGGGCCAGGTGGATATAAGGCCAAGGAGGATGAGTTGAGTAGAAAGGAGGAGGAGGACCGTGTGGCTGGGTTACCTGAACAGTTTTCAGGTGCTGATCAGCGCACTAAGAGATGGCTCCTAGGTCGAGCTAAAAAAAGACCTGAGGGCCAATATGTGCTCTCCGACTCACGGACTAGTGAAGTATTCCAGAAAGCACAGGAAATCGCTGAGTTGGAGAAGACTGGAAAGTTCAAGCCCGAGGGATGTAATGACCAGCTTACATCTGCTCTCAGAAACGAGGAACATCGAGGGCGCACCCGAAGTGTCTCTTCTATAGCACCCTGGAAAAATACTTTCAAGAAACAGGAGGGTGCCACATACAAGAAGCGTCAAGCACGCACAGACGACGCCGTAGAGCGCCATGCAGAGTGGGAGCGACACTTTTTTGAATTTATTAACGAGAATCCAAACATAATGCAGGCTGTAGCGGGACAAATAATTGTGCCAGAGGTACGACTCGACGTACCAAGCAGTGTTGGCTCAGTACATGACAAATTTCCTGTAAATTATATTAAAGAGGACACACCATGCAGACTGCATGTATCGATAGGGCGCAAAGGGCATTCCCAAGAGGCTGCACGAGGCATTGCTATGCCTGGGGATTTATTTCACAATCGGCCTATTCCTGCTGACTATACCAAGGTTCAGGTCAATGAGATCACCAACAACAGATTTATTAATGACCCCTTGGATCTTCCAATGCCTGATGAGGGGATTGAGACAATCAGAGATGCTCTGAATAACTTTGTCCTATGGGCGAGCCGAGATATCAAATTACTGCAGACAAGTTCTCATAGTAAATCACCTATTGTCTCATCACAATCCCCCACATATCTTTCATCTCAGGATGTGCAAAATATAGGATCTTTATCACCTGTTGATGAGCGTGAGATAGAGGAAGAGGTAGAGGAAGAGCCAGTGCCCGATAAAGTGGCAGAAGTGATAGAATCGAAAGTGACTTCTGATCCTCAAGTGACAAAGCCAGTGCCAGTGCTTGAGCCCACTGATGAGCCCAACACAAATGTGCCAGAGCCAGATCAAATGCCAGTGCCAGTTCCGGCTGAGCCTCAAGTGTCGGTGGCCAAGCCCATAACAAAAGTGCCAGTGCTAGTTGCCGAGCCTGAAAAACAAGATGAATGCCCAAAGCCAGCAATCCACAAGATAACTGTTCAAGCTGGGCAGTGTTCTGCGCGGAAATCTGAGATGCATAAATTTTTTACTACTATGGGGCAAACACGTTCTACGCCCGAAGCGGCTCCCATAAATGCTCCAGTACAAAAGCATGTGGACTCACTTTCTGTTGATAAATGGACCTACGGAGACGAGGATTATATCGAATACGAACCAGGCAAACCATTATTACCCCAACGAGTACTTAAGAGTTTGCCTTGGATGATGAAAACATTTCATGACTGGTACCTCGAAGCGTCTTCGTTAGGAGTAACACAAATAGAACTGAAGGTTCCACAAGAAATATTCAACTGCCCAGAGTTTAAGCTTGCACTATTTTTCGACGACTTCCATCGGATGTTTCGTCTGCAGCGAACCAACATCACAAGCATGATGCTCTGGTGCATGTAAGTACTTTATACTTTGTCAATACAAAGCAAAAATAAATAATATCTTATATTGACTATTGTTTCATAACATATGCAGTTGTAATTCAATTTGTGACGAGTCTAATATGTATGTGTACTTGAACCCGTCATTCATAAGCAAAAGTGCGTTGAACCCGACACTAAACCAGAACGATAGCAAGTACTGGACTGCGGGTAAGAAAAAATTTCAAAGAAAGATGTTCAATAAAGATGAAGACACACTTAAGAAGAAGAAAAGGAGTTGTGCCGCGTTGTATATTGCGCGGTGCATGGATCAATGGAAGGACAGAGAAATGATAAGTGGGGCATATAACTTTAAGTAAGTATACCCACTATATCCACTTAATCACATTTTATCGATTATGAAACTAACATAATCATATATTACTTCTTTCGATAGTGATCATTGGATTGCACTTCTGATATACCCAAAGAGCTCAAGGGTTTATGTGCTCGACTCGCTCGACAAACCCAAAAAAGAATATCAAGATATATTAAATGTTATTCAGAGTGCATACAAATACTACGTGGAAAAGTTAGGTGGCCCACATGATCCACAGAGGCCGAAAGATATGCTTATCAGAACCAACTATCTGGTAATATTATATTTTTAAATTTCTTAATTCAATTGATAAAGCTAAACTATATATCGTTCTAACTTTCTCTATTTTGAAGTTTCACAAACAATCTCTTGGTTCCGTGCATTGCGGCTATTATACTTGTGATTTCATGAGCAATAACTTAGGAAAGTTTGGGCGGACAGTATCTGACGATACTAAAGAAGTAAGTTGATTTCTTGTGTGTTAATCTAATATAACTTGCAGCTTATGTACTTATATGTTACGTATGCAGGCGTCAGGTCCATCAACCGTTGCCTAGAAGAGCCAACTCTCAGAATCAAAAATGTACGAAATCGTATCAAGGATGTGCCGCTTCACGATGCATGAGATTCTTCATTAGCTTGGAGCATTGTTCGATCCTGAGAGTGAAGTGGCCAAGCATCCAACTCTGTATGATTGGGCCGGAAGAATGAAAAGGCAAACCAAGATATGAGTTGGCCTTCCAAGAAAACATAAACCGCATGAGCATGTATTTGTGAAACAATGGTTAATTTTGAAATTTTGATAGATGTAAACTTTTTAGACTTGATGTGTGATGAAATGTAAATTTGTAAATTGATGAGATGTGTTGTTGTTGTTGCTGTGTATGTAGCTGGCTGTGTGAAGCATATAATGTAAACTTTGTAAATTTTTGTAAATTGATGAGATGGATGGTTGTTTTGTTGATGTGTTGCTGTTGTGGATGTGTATGTGGATATGTGGATGTTTTGCTGCTGTGTATGTGGATGGCTGTGTGAAGCATATAATTTCTTTGTTTTGGTTTGTGGGACTGTGAATTATAAATCACAACATTCTGTGTTATGGCTTATATACAACAGTGGCGGGCAGATGAGGTCAGCGCGCCCGTTACTGCTGTTGACACAGTGGTGGCGGGCGCGCTGACCTCATCTGCCCGCCACTGCTGTTATCAATAGTAGTGGCGGGCAGATGAGGTCAGCGCGCCCGCCACTACTGTTGACACAGCGGTGGCGGACACTCTGTCCGCCACTGCTAACCAGGGATAGCAGTGGCATTAGAGCAGTGGCGGACTGGATGCCCACCACTACAGGTCGGTTTTGCCCGCCGCTACAATATCACTTTGTAGTAGTGATAGCTCCCATTTTTATTCAATTTTCATTAAATTATTATAAAATCTTTAAAATTGTTGAACAATTAGCTAAAAACAAACAATTATATCAGTCTTATGCGTGAATTTTATGGCTCCTTCCCTGAATTCGCATATATAGCGGACATGAATTTGTACGGCATTTCCTCGAACCTTTATTTTTTATTTTCAGGCGTGGATTAGTTTATTTAAGATGAAGTTAATTTGTCCACGCACGCAGTTCTATTTTTTTTAAATTAAAAGATTTTTTTTGTGTATTCATCTTCTTTATTAAAATTAGTAGAACTAGATAATTAATCCCAATCATAACTCGTCAACTGCTAGTGGTCGATAGAACACCTTTCCTTTCGCAACATATATTTTAATTTGTTTTTCAAATCAAGTACATTGATCAACTTCAATTCCGCCTACTGCCCAGATATTAGCTAATAGGTAGGTTGAGTTAGCCCACATGCAAGAAAGGAGCTTCTCATCCAATAGTACAACTTGAGATTAAGTGTTGTTTCGATGAAGGGGCTAAAGCAAATTGACTAAAATTTAGTAGCTTTAGAGGATAAAGATCTAAATACCAAAAGCTAAAAGGAGCTAAAATTTTTTAGTCCAATTAGCCTTCAAGGAAGAGCTAAGAGGGGCTAAAATGTCCATTTTCCCACCTCTACCCTCACGATGAATGCATGCATAAAAAACAAGAAGCAATAAATAAGGGGCATTTGAGTCATTCTACATGACAATAAAACATTTAGCTCTTTAGTCGCTGGATCCAAACATGGATGACTAAAATTTAGTCACTGATTTTAGTTACTTTATATTAGCCCCTTAGATCCAAACATGCCCTAATTAACAGATTAGCCATAAACACATAAAACACATGCTGACATGCCACAATCAAATCTATAAAAAATATATCTCCTAAGCTATCATTAGGCCAGTCAGCCAAGGTACTTAAATAATTGATGGACTTGTAGATATGCCAAATGGATAGATGTTGTTTGACCCTAGTCTGGTAGTAGGTAAGCCTTCTAAAATTTTTAGGGTTGACACCTAACAAAATACATATCATCATAGGACCACACACTAATTAACAGTGGTTGCTAAAGGGATTAGCCCCGAAATATATATAGTTAAGCACAGTGTTAGGTTTGGTAAGCTGATCATTAATTAGGTGAGATCTAGGAGTATCAACTTTGTAATGTTCAGCTTCCATTTGGCCTTGAATAGATCGAACGGTTGAAGTGTACAAAGTATTAATGATATGTACTGTATTCGATCTCTAATAATACAATTTCAGCTGGGATCGTTTGTCATCTACCTAAGCTACACAAACTTATTACAATATAATCGCGTTTCTGAATTCACAACTGAATTGAAGTAGTCATATGTATTTAATCCGATTGTAAGTAGGTACAGATCGATCTGGTCAAGAGATTAGATTGGAAGAATTTCACTATTACAAAACGACACTATAGCGGTGGGCAAAAACGTACTGTAGTGACGGGCAACTAGTCCGCCACTGCTCTAACGCCACAGTTAACCTTGATTAGCAATGACGGACGGAGTGCCCGTCACCGTTGTGCCAACAGTGGTGGCGGGCAGGCGGATGTCATCTGCCCGCCACTACTGCTAGCCATAGCAGTGGCGGGCAGATGACGTCAGCGCGCCCGCCACTACTACTAGCCGAAGCAGTGGCGAGCAGATGACGTCAGCGCGTCCGCCACCACTGTGTCAATAGCAGTGACGGGCACGCTGACGTCATCTTCCTACCACTGCTATGGCTAACATCAGTGGCAGGAAGATAACGTCATCCTGTCCGCCACTACTGTGTTTTCCCCATTTAACAAAAATGTTAAATAAACCTTAATTCAAACAATCCCCAAAATATATATTCAGAAATTCACAGCTCCACAGCAGTAACAGAACATAACAAAACCACAATGTATTCACAGCTCCACACAGCCATCCACAACAGCAACAACATCAACATGTACAACAACAACATCAATTTACAAATTTACAAAATTCACATTTATCACAAATCAAGTTTACAAAGTTTACATCTCATCATCGAAACTTTAAAATTAACAATTGTTCACCCACAAGATTCACAACTTGTATTCACAACTCCACACAGCCATTCACAACTTTAAAATGAAGGATATGCCGAAGGGTGCTAATTCAACGGCCCACTTCCCAATTCTTCCTATGGAGTCCTTGCTTCGGAGCATATCTCCTAAAGGATATGAAGTTGGTACAATCACATTGTGTGCCAAAAAATAATGCCTTAACTTCCTCGAAGCCATTATCAGAGCATAAGTGAACTTCTCAAGCTCGGGATATCTTGTTTTTGCTCCGGACAATGCATCGGATACAAAATAGACTGGATTCTGTACCAACTTCCTGTTGAAATCAACCTCTCTAACAAGGACTACACTGACAGTAGAGCTAGTAGCTGCAAGGTAGAGAAGTAGGGTTTCGTCTGCAATAGGCGCCGTGAGTGTAGCGAGGTTACTGAGATAATTCTTAATATCATCGAAGCTTTTTTGACACTCCGGTGTCCATGCGAACTCTTTAGACCCCTTCAATGCTTTGAAAATGGGCAAACTTCTCTCCGCAGACCTTGCCAAAAACCTGCTAAGTGCTTCAAGACGACCAGTCAGCTTTTGCACTTGCTTTAAATTCTCTGGGGGAGCCATCCTTTGCAACGCAGTTATTTGAGTTGGGCTAGCTTCGATCCCTCTACTTGAAACTAGATACCCTAACAATTTTCTAGCCTGCGCCTCGAAGATACATTTTTCGTGGTTAAGACGGATCCCACATGCCCGAAGGCTATTGAATGTTTCTGCTAAGTGTAGGCTATGTTGGTGCTTTAAAGCACTCTTTATTACAATGTCATCCATATAAGCCTCTACATTGCGACCTAGTTGATGATCTAGAGCCTTAGCAATTAACCTCGAAAAAGTAGCCCCGATATTTCTTAAGCCAAAGGGCATTCTTACATAACAGAAGAATCCGGAAGGAGTTACAAAGCTTGTCTTGATTTCATCTTCGCGCTTTAGCCAGATTTGATGATAGTCAGAATACGCGTCGAGGAAGCTTAATAACTCCGAACCAGCAGTAGAGTCGACCAATTGATCAATTCGGGCATGGGATATGGGTCATGGGGGCATGCTTTATTCAAAGATGTAAAGTCAATACACATGTGCCATTTCCCGAAAGATTTCTTTTAAACAAAAACTGGGTTGGCTAGCCACTCCGTATGGGCTACCTCTCTGATAATCCCAGCTTTCAGCAATTTTTCCACTTCACCTTTAGCGAGGATAGCCCTTGACGAACAGACCGAGCCTTCGGGTTCACAAGTAAACTATGCTCAATAATATCCCGACTGACTCCGGTAATGTCTTCATCAGACCAAGCAAAGACATCTAAATTCTCTTCAACTACTTTCTCTAACGAAGTAGCGACTTCTGGAGGCAAGTCTTTGCCAAACTGAAATGAATATTCCTTGCCATCTTTGACAATAACCTTCGTTGCAATCTCCCATTCAGGGCTTGGCCTTGGGAAGGACTTCTTCGAAGATTCGCCAAGAGCAGAAAAAACCTCTGGGTTATCTTGCACGCTGTTCACCGGTCTCGAGTCAAAAGGAGGGCCATGACCATACTCCGCTCTTCGCGCGGTGGCCTGATCTCCGAAAACAGTGAGCACTCCCGCCTGTGTGGGCATCTTCATACACAGGTAATTATGATGCGCCACAACTCCGAATTGATTCAGCATGCCCCTTCTGAAGATAACATTGTATGCATACGGGGCATCCACAACATCAAAAATCACTTCCTCCGTCCTAGCCAGTAGCCCTTCTCCAAAGGTAACTTCCAGGCCAATTTGGCCGAGGGCATCGAGAGGGGGTCCTGCGAAGCCTTGCAAAGGACGGGCTGCTGGGAGGAGATGCTTCCTGGAGATGCAGAGTTGATCAAGAGCTTGGACAAAGATAATATCTTTCGAACTCCCTCCGTCGATTAGCACTCTCCGGACCTCAGTCCCTGCTATGTCGGCAGTGATGATGAGTGGGTCTGCATGTGGAAACTTTATACCAGCTGCATCATCTGTAGAAAAAGATATCGGCACATGGGACCATTCAAGCATAGCAGCTGCAGACAAGGAGGTTCCAATATGGCCCACATGTCTGACATACTCTCTTCTCTGCCTCTTCGACATGCTTCCGAGGGTTCCTCCTCCAGAGATGGGGAGGACTACTCTTTTCCCTCGATCTTGACAATCTTCCTGCTTCGGAGGTGGTATAACATTGACCATCGGAGGCCTTCTCGCAGCATCGAAGTTCTCTATACGTGCCACAGCTTGGATATGCTCCGGACGTACCTCGGTTGGAACTCGGTCAGAAGTGCCTCAACCCGAAGTTCTTTCTAGGTATTCTCCTCTCAAAGCAAGTATAGATTTACACGCATCAGTTGCGTGACTTCGATTCTCACCATGGACACAGCAAAAGAAAGCCTGGGCTTTGCTAGCTGGCTTCCCTGGCGGCCTCCAGCCGCTGGTCTTACTTCCTAAATGCTGTGAAGTCCTTGGGGCAAATTTCTGCGGGGATGCAATGTTCAAAACTTCTGAACGAGGATGCTTTTGCCCCCGACGCCTGTCGTGTTGAACTTCGAAGCTGGGTGCCTGCGGCTGTGTTGAAGTTTTTACTTCCAACTTGACTTCTTGCAAGATTGACGGGGTTGCGGCAGTTCTTTGAAGCCATCCCTCTTCTGACCTTGCATACTCTTCGAAATAAGACATCAACTGAGCAACAAATGATATCTGCATCCTGTGAAGTTTATCAAGGAGGCCCGCATGAGTAACTCCCTCTCAAGTTGCGTCAACTACAGAAGATGTAGTTAACCCTCGAATTTGTGACTTCGTATGAGCGAAGCACTTGAAATACTGTCTTAAAGTCTCTCCGGGGAGCTGCTTCACCAGGAAAAGGCTTCCTGTTGACATTGGGGGTACGAAGGTACCCTGAAAATTGTTTACGAACTTCTTCCTCAACTGCTCCCATGTTCTGATTGATCCTGGCTTCAGAGACCAGAACTGCCGCAGTGCCACTCCTTCGAGAGCTAGGGGAAAACATTTGGCCATAGTGTCTCGCACTCCCACGCTGGCTTCAATTGCCAATGCATAAGAGCGGGAGAACTCCCTAGGATCTTCATCTCGGAATATTTACAAAGCTTTGAAGTTTTGAACTTAGGGTCGAAGCGTACTTTCTGCAACTCAGGATGCAGCAGAGATTCAGTGTCAAAGGAAGCATTCTCCAAAGCTTCAGGATAAGGAAGTTCATCGTCTTCGGGCACTTCAGGGATGATCGGGGCGGCCTAAGAATGAATCCTATCTGCGGCTTCTTGACACCACCTTTCTACTTCAGCTTGAAGACTGGCCATTTGAGCTGCCATATCGCCAATACCGTAGGTGTCAGTTCGAAGCGGAATCGGAGCTAGGGAAGGGACTCCGGCTGGATGAAGTATAGATGGAGTTGGGGGAGGAACTCTGTATGCTCGAGGAAGGGGAATTCCTTCGGGGGTCTGAGGTGGAGGAATTACCAAAGGTCCTCCGACCTCGACCGTGTTCGAAGATCTTACTTCGGAGATCCGAGGGGACCTTCGAGTAGGACTACCACCTGCACTATGCTTGGGAGGCATGGTTTGAGAATTTGGTAGTGAAGAAAGTTTTTTCGACTAGGTTCCCCACGGACGGCGCCAACTGTTGGCGTAAAAGATTACGCTAACAGGTTTCTAGAGTTTAGAAACTAACAAACGAAGTGTTTGTGAAATGAACTATCTCAAGCCTCCGAAATGGATAATAGCTTAAAACAGTTCGAAGATGTGTATTGAATAACTCAGTATCCGATCCCCCTTACAGGGTGAAACAGGGGGTATTTATAGGCCCAAACATTAAGGAAAAGACCCTTTTACCCCTCTATTACAACCGACATAGTGAAAACTATTCGGTACCCTTAATAGGGCTAAAACAGTAAAAGACTAATCTAATCAGATAGATGATAAGTCTTCTATCCTAGCTGGCAAAGAAGCTCTCTGAAGAGTCCATGTTCGAAGATATACTTCGAACTAGCCTTCACCTTCATCCTTCGAACTTGATCCAAAGTACTCCTGGAGCTAAATGCTCTAAACCATTTATTCAATCATCTGTCTTTATCTTGTCATAACAATAACCCTGAAGGTGGAGTATTTTCCCCCAACAAATCTCATTTTAAGTTTATTTAATTAATTTAAGATGAAAGGTTCAGAGAAAACTTAGTGGTTTCATTTTTCCTAACATGGAATGAATAAATATAAATTTTGCTGTAATTTAAGTAATCAAATATGCATTTTACCCTAAGGGTATTTGAATACTTTATTAAGTAATAATGAAATAATCAAAGTAAACATATTGTTTTTATTGTATTAACATGTAGAGGATAATATTACAAATTTTCTGAAATTGAAATGGTAATTTTTGAAGTTAAAATGCGCCAGATATGAATTTTTGAAGTTTAAAAGCATTTCTGGAATTTAAATTAAACTCAAAACAGCCTCGGGTCCACGGTGAGCCAGGCCCACGATGAACTCGCGCACTGTGCGCGTGGTCCGGCCCAATCTGGACCGTTGGATCCAGATCCAACGTGCGAGGGCGAGGCGGGGGAGTTAAAGTGACGTGGACGGCTGGGATTAAAACATCGAACCGGTACGCATCATGCGGCTCAGATCGAGTGTGGGTTTTAAATACCGATGGACGCGTGAGATTAAAACATAATGTTTTGATCAGATCCAACAGTGCGGATTAAATCGCGCACGTGGTGATGCCGGCGTCGTCCGATCGCGATCGCACGACCGGGATCGAATCCGACACGGCACGGGTACTCAGCCCGTGCCGGTCATCTTCTCTAGCGACGGCGAGTGGGCCAGAGGCACTCAAAGGTATACCCGACGAAGGTCTCAGAAGTCGAGGTGCATCGAAGGCATGGTCCGGGTGAGGTTCGTCGAGGAGTGTGCTCGGGGAGAGACACTGCGACGAAGTGCTCATGGAGTGCTTCATGTGGAGGCCTTGTACGAAGGAGGGACTTTGAAGGGTGGTACTCCGAAGGTGGGGCTTCGGAGTGTGGCTGACTTGAGGTACTTAAGCCATGCATGGCTTCGGTACACGAGCTGACGGAGTTCGAGCTGGGAGTAGTTGTGAAGCTATGGTGGTCCACTCCGGAGGTGATGGCGCGAAGGCTCAAGGGCTTTGACGGCTTCGGCTCAAAACCATCACAGTATCGAAGGCTGACTTCGGTGAAGCGAAGGCCGTTAGGCTCAAGGCTTCTCACTGAAGATACTGCACCCCTCGCGTGTGAAGGGGGGCTTCAGAAGACTCAATGACTGCAAAGGCTTACTGTGTCTGCTCTGCAGAAGCTGATGATGTCCCCTCTGCAAAGCTGACAAAAGAAGCCTCCAAATAAAGTAGACTACCAGCTGTAACCCCCTGTTTTGATGAGACAAAACCAGTGTAAACCCTAGGGGTAAAGTAGCCTATTCACAGGGCTAAATAGTGCCTACAAATAGTGGAGGCTAGCTAGGCAACAATAACACTTTGAGCAGCCATTTTTGAGCTCCTGTGCTAGCCGCCACAATCGTGTATTCAGTCTGTGAGTTCATTTTGTGTTCCCTGTTCAAGCAATGAAACTTTGATTATGTTTTCATTTAATGTTTGAACTTGTATGCCTACTTTACACTGCATGCTTTGATCTCTTTGTGCCTCACTTCTTCTTGTGTTGAGTTTATTGCACTAGAGTGTTTGGTCGAAGTCATCAGAGGGAAGTCTGCTCTTGTGAAGGGTGAAGTGTGAAGTCTGCTCGAAGGCACCTAGTGTGCGGAGCCTGCACTGACTTAGCAGAGTTGGGTTTGTGGGTGGAGCGAAGTCTTCTTGACATCAAACTTTTGCTCCTTGCGAAGCCTGGTTTCGGAGCTGTAAAATACCTCTGAACCAGAACTTCGAAGGGTGTGTTCGAAGCCTGTTCCGCAGAAGACAGAATTAAAATAGAAGGCTAATTTTAGTCTGAAATTCTAAAAGCTCCCATTCACCCCCTCTGGTCGCTGTTTTCGGTCCAACAATTGGTATCAGAGCAGGTTAAGATCATCAGTTGACCTTAACCGGTTTTGTGATCTGTTGGCGACATGGACAGAGTTAGTAAAATACCTCTGTTCGATGGGACGGACTTTGCATACTGGAAGGTGCACATGGAGGCTTACTTGCTAAGCCAAGGAAATGCAATTTGGAAGATTGTGGACTCACAATACTCCATCCCTGAAACTCGCACCTCTCAAACAGAGAAGGATCAGTATAATGCCAACTCCAAGGCTAGAAATATACTGTTCATTGGTTTGAGTCGGAGTGAGTTTGATAGGGTGCAGCACCTTAGGACAGCTAGGGAAATTTGGACTACACTCACTATCTTTCATGAGGGCTCTACACAGATTAAGGTTAGACGCCAAAGCACATACAATCAACAGTATCAACTGTTTGTGCAGGCACCTAGTGAATCTATAGATAGCATGTTTTCTCGCTTTGATGCGATAGTGAGTAACTTGAGGTCCAACGGGACGCTTGCTTACAATGATCATGATAGGGCTATCAAGCTTCTCTATGGTCTTGATCGTAGCATATGGGAAATGAAGATATCCAGCATTGAGGAGTCCGCAGGTTATGACACATTGACCTGTGATGAGCTCTTCAGCAAGTTGAAGTCCACAGAGATTGCCAAGGCATCTCTTGCAGTGCATAGGAACTCCTTGCCACAACCATTGGCACTAGTTTCTAGCACTAGTCGTGGCACCACAGCAGAACCAAGCACATCATGCACTTGTATTCTTGTAGATGGTTTTGCTTTGTCCTCCCTGGTCTCCGTCACTAAGGAGCAGGTGGATACTCTAGATGATGATGAGCTTGCTCTCCTTGCCAGAAGGTTCACCTGTTTTCACCATGAGAGACGGTATCAGAGGAGAAGTGGTTTTAGTGGTTGTTTTGAGTGTTGCGGCACTTCTCACATCAAGGCCAATTGCCCTAAACTCAAAAAGAAAAGAGTGAGCGCCCCAAATATCACAAAAAGGAGAGGAAACCCTTTGTGAAGGGCAAGCGAGGCAAGATTGCTAATAGAGTAGCCAAAGCCGCTTCCAGAGCATTTGTTGCTGCTCTCAGCGACATTGACACTTCATCAACTGAGGAGTCGAGCTCTGAGGAGGAAGAGTCTCCAAGCAAGGAGGAAAAGAAGGACAAGAAGGGACGGGATTTCACCGGCCTTTGCTTCATGGCCGACAGTGATCAGAGCGGCGATGAGCTTGACTCAACTTAGGTACTTGTATCCTATGACCAGCTTTCAATTAAATTAGATTAACTAAATGAAGTATTTCTTGTTGAGGATAGGTTGCTTGTGCAAGCCGCTAGAGATAGAAAAGACCTTAGACTTAGGCTAGAATCTGTTTCTACTGATTATGCCATTCTTAAGTCTAGGGTTAATGATGCTGAATGTGAATCTTGCACTGTTGTCATGGGTGAGCTTGCTCAGTTGCGTTCTGTGCATGCTCAAACTCTTTGTGAGCTTGAGACTGCACAGAAGCTGCTTTTGATGGTTGATTCTAGTACTCATGATATAAAGGAATGCATGAACTGTTCTTTATTACGTGAGAGCATTGATTTACGTGATAAGCATGTTCATGACTTAGAGGCTAGATTGGAGAGGGCCGGTAGGTCTAAGGATGTGCAACCTGTGTGTGACATGTGCATAACCCTTAAGGACCAACTAGGCACTGTTAGAGAGCGAGCTGAACACCTCATGACTGAGAATGAGTACCTTCTTTCTGTTGTTAACAAATGCACTGAGGGAAAGGGTAGGATAGACTTGCTCTTGGCCAAGACCAAGATGTGTGCCGATAGGGCAGGGTTAGCTCTAGGATTGGGTTTTGAGAGGATTCCCTCAGACAGTGAGAACAAGATTGTTTTTACCTCACCCACTACCTTAGAGAAAGAAAGAGCCCTGTTAGACACATCATCAGCCAAAAAGCCTACCCAAACCCCAAAGAAAACCACTCCTCATGCAAAGAAAATTCCTCCCAAGAAAACCACTCAACAGAAGCCCAAGGAGCCTGTGAGGATTGCTCCTATGACCCATGAGAGTGCCCCTAGAAGAATTTTTCATTGTTCCTATTGTCAGCGGGTGGGTCATTTGGTTGAGTTCTGTTTTCGTCGAATCAAGAATGAGTGACTCTCAGGCGATGTGGTTGCAGAACATGCACTATCCATCTTTAGGTATGCATGAGTCTGAGTTTTACTCTCGTCCTATTTTCGAGGCTCCTCGTACTTCTCAGAGAGGTTTTGCTCCTCGAGGTGTTCACCATATTCCATATTGTGGTAGACCTCAGGCGAGTAGCTTTGTACCTCGACAGAGTAGGAGACTTCGTCATGCATTTGGGTCATAGCTTGTAGGTAGACCTCGCACTTTGCATCATTCTGATTATCCTGTGCATAGACAAACTATTATTACTGTGCCTACTACTCGTATCACTTAGTGCTGGATGCCTCGTCATGTATTCACTCACTACTCTTGGGTCTTCTTTCTTGCCAGCAAGGATGAAGTGTTTTCGCACTTTCGGATCTTGGCTTTGAGACTTTTCACTGAACTCCCGGGTGCATTGAAATTCATTCGAAGTGATAATGGCACTGAGTTCAAGAACAGTCTCTTTGTTGACTTTTGCATGGAGCATGGCATAGAACATCAATTCTCTGCTCCACGGGTTCCTCAACAGAATGGTGTTGTTGAGAGAAAGAACCACACTTTGGTTGAGATGGCTAGGACGATGCTCGATGAGCACAGGACTCCTAGGAAATACTGGGCTGAGGCCATGAACACTGCTTGTTACATCTCAAACTGAATCTTCTTGCGCTCAATTTTGAACTTGACATCTTATGACCTAAGTTTTGGGAGACAGCCCAAAGTTACTCATCTTTGAGTTTTTGGCTGTCGTTGCTTTATCCTAAAATGTGGAAATTTGGACAAATTTGAGTCGCGTTCTTCTGACGGGATCTTTTTGGGTTACACTACTCATGGTCATTCTTATCGTGTTTACAATTTAGAGACTAACACTGTCATCGAGTCATGTGATGTGACTTTTGATGAATCAACCCACTCTATTAGTTCCACTTTTGAATAGGCAAATGAACATGACATGGAGCAGACCCTCTTCGAAGAAGAAGATCCCGGAGATTTCGAGGATGAACCCCTACTACCCTCGACATCAACCCCCGAAGCCGACCCCGCTTCGACCACTTCGACACAAGGTCCCGAAGCAACTAACTCAACATCGGTCATCTTCGACCACTCCAACGCACAAGTTGCGGGGGAGACTGCATCCCGTCGCGAGGCTCCACGTCATGTTCAAAGGATGCACCCTCCCGAGTAGATCATTTGTGAGCTTAATTGATTCTGCTTTTGTTGCTTCTTTCGAGCCCTTAGATGTTAGTCATGCACTTTTTGATTCTAGTTGGATCAATGCCATGCATGAAGAACTTAAAATTTTTGAGAGAAACCAAGTCTGGACTTTAGTTGATCCTCCACCAAATGTTCATTTCATTAGAACAAAATAGTTTTTCAAAAACAAATAAGGGGAGGATGGGACTGTAGTTAGAAACAAGGCTAGACTTGTAGCTCAGGGTTATTCTCAATTAGAAGGGATTGATTTTACTGAAACTTTTGCACCTGTTGCGCGTCTAGAGGCCATTAGGATTTTGCTTGCCTTTGCGACATCTCAGGGATTCAAACTCTATCAAATAGATGTCAAAAGTGCATTTCTTAATGGCTTCATAGGCGAAGATGTTTATGTAAAACAACCCCCTGGTTTTGAAAACCCCAAATACCCACATCAAGTCCTTAAACTTCATAATGCTCTTTATGGAATCAAGCAGGCCCCTCGGGCATGGTATGATAGACTTAAGTCTTTTCTGCTTGAGCGGGGGTATTTGATGGGATCTTTTGATAAAACCCTGTTTACTCTCAAGCATGGCAAATATTTCCTCCTAGTCCAGATTTATGTGGATGATATCATCTTTGGTGGCTATTCTCATGCTTTGGTTGCCGAGTTTACAGATGCCATGAGCAGGGAGTTCGAGATGTCCATGATGGGCGAACTCACATTTTTCCTTGGTTTGCAAATCAAGCAAAACAAACAAGGTACATTCGTCCACCAGACGAAGTACACGAAGGACCTGCTCAAGAAGTTCGACATGGCAGATGCGAAGCCCCTCGCTACTCCAATGACTACTTCTGTAGCATTGGATCCTGATGAGGATGGAGAAGTCGTAGATCATAAGGAGTTCCGAAGCATGATTGGCTCCTTCCTCTACTTGACTGCTACTAGGCCGGACATACACTTCGCAGTGTGTTTGTGCACTCGTTTTCAGGCTTCGCCATGAGCTTCACACCGCCAAGCGGTAAAGCACATTCTCAGGTATCTCAAACATACCCTCGAATTTGTCATTTGGTATTCTGCGTCTTCCTCTTTGTGTCTTCGATTTTATTCCGATGCGGATTTTGCTGGGTGTAGGATTGATAGGAAAAGTACCTCCGATACTTGTCATTTTTTGGGTACTTCGCTAGTTTGCTGATCTTCCCGCAAACAGTCTAGTGTTGCACAATCGACGGCTGAGGCCTAATATGTTGCTGCAGCTAGCTGTTGCTCTCAGATTTTGTGGATGATTTCCACTCTGCGGGATTTTGGGTTAGATTATAAGAGTGTTCCACTTTTCTGTGATAACACTAGTGCTATTTGTATTGCAAACAACCCGGTTCAGTATTCTAGAACCAAACACATTGATGTGCGATATCATTTTCTCAGAAACCATAATGAGAAGGGTGATATTGAACTTCAATATGTTGATACCCAGCACCAGCTAGCCGATATTTTCACAAAACTTCTCAATGCTTCACGTTTTATAACTTGCGTGGGGAACTTGGTGTTTGTCACCCTTACGGCATTTTGTGAGGGGGAGCAATTTTTGATTGTCTTGCATATACTCATTATGTGTGAAATTTCATTTACATCTTTTGCATTTATATGCCTGATTATAATTCATGTAATCATGTCAGCTCAGCTCTATTTAATATGTCTGAAACATTTTGTGCATGATTTTTCTTTCCAAAATCAAATCATGATCACTGCTTAGTCCTGAATCTAGCATGTTTAGGTCGGACTGCTTTAGCTATCTTTTATCTGCTTGATAGCAAGATTCCTTTTCTCTGGATGCAAAACATTGCAACTTGAAAAATTGTATTACTTACTCATGGATATTCATCAAGTGCTAAATAATTTGTTCACTAAATTAAAAATCCAAAACTCCATGATTTGCATGCTACAAGTGAAAAGATCCAGGTGGGTTTGTTTGTGACACTACTCTATTCTAGACTGCTTACCATTGTACATTGGTGTGAACTGGGATAGTGTAGTGTATGCCAAAATCACCGCCTTAAGCTTCTGATGGCTTTCGTGCATAGGCTTGGCCTGATTGGAAAGTATAAGGTAGATAAACAAATAACCCCTGGCATTGTAAAAAGAACAACAAAAATTCATTATTCATCAAGTTTGCCTTCATTGCTCCACATAAATTAGACGTGTCTGTCTAGAGTAGAAATTCACTAGCTTTGTGCTGTCCTTGTTTCTACTTGTCTAGTTACCTTGATTGAGTGGTGATGATTTTATTTCAAAATGATAAAATCACATGTTGTCATCATGTTTTTAGAGAATGTTAAATGGAGCTGAGCACATGAAAATTGGTAATAATGTTGGCATATTTTTGCTTTATGTGTCTTTGCAATTCTGCCTATTTCGAGACTATGCATCTATTAAATGCTCCTTGATGCTTGCTGTTGGGGGAAAATATTCCATCTTCAGGGTTATTGCAGTAATAAGATAAAGGTTGGTGATTAAATCCAAGACTTCCAACATATGACTCTGGAGATGCATTGAGTCAAGTTCGAAGTATGATGACGGACTCTAGTTCGGAGTATATCTTCGAACTTGAATTCTTCCAAGAGCTTCCTTGCCAGCTAAGATGGAAGATTTATCTTCTTTCTCATTAGATTAGTCTTTTACCATTTTAGCCCTATTAAGGGTACCGAATAGTTTCCACTATGTCGGTTGTAATAGAGAGGTAAAAGGGTCTTTTCCTCAAGGTTTGGGCCTATAAATACCCCCCGTTTTACCTTGTAATGAGGACCGAATACAAGTTATTCAATATACACTTTCGAACTATTCTAAGTTATTATCCTTTCGAAGGCTTGGAATAGTTTCCTTCGCAAACACTTCGTTTGTTGGTTTCTAATCTTCAGAAACCTGTTAGCGTAATCTTTTACGCCAACAGTTGGCGCCGTCCGTGGGGAACCTAGTTCAAAAAACTTCGTTCTCTACCAACTTCTCACACCATGCCTCCTAAGCGGAGTGCAACCGGTAATCCTGTTCGGAGGTCCCCTAGGACCTCCGGAGTAAGATCTTCAGATACAGTTGAGGTTGGAGGAACTTCGACGTTTCCTCCACCTCAAACTCCAGAAGGGATTCCCCTTCCTCGAGCATACGGAGTTCCTCCGCCAACTCCATCTATACTTTGGCTGCCCGGAGTCCCTCTTCCACCTCAAGTTCCACTTCGAACTGATCCCTACAGTTCTCAAGACCCGGAAGATCCTTCCGGAGGAGATGAAGATAGTCTTGGTGATATGGCCGCTCAAATGGCCAGTCTCCAAGCCGAAGTTGCAAGATGGCGGCAAGAAGCCGCGAGTCGGCTTCGTTCTCAAGCCACCCCAACCATTCCCGAAGTGCCCAAAGACGACGAGGTTATTTATCCCGAAGCCCCAGAGAATGCTTTCTTCGATACCGAGTCTCCGTTGCATCCCGAGTTGCAGAAAGTACGCTTCGACCCTAAGTTCAAAACTTCGAAGCTTTGCAAGTATGCCGGAGATGAAGATCCTAGAGAATTTGTCTGTTCTTATGCTTTAACAATCGAAGCTAGTGGGGGAGTACTGGACACTATGGCAAAATGCTTTCCCCTAGCTCTTCAACGAGTGGCATTGCGGTGGTTCTGGTCTCTGAAGCCAGGATCAATTAATTCATGGGGGCAGCTGAAGAAGAAGTTCATAAGCAATTTCCAAGGCACCTTCATGCCCCCAATGTCAACAGGAAGTCTTTTCCAGGTGAAGCAGCTCCCTAGAGAGACATTGAGACAATATTTCAAGCGCTTCGCTCATACGAAGTCATAGATTCGAGGGTTAACTACGCCTTCAGTAGTTGACGCAGCTCGAGAAGGAGTCATTCATCCAGGCCTCATTGATAAACTTCACCGGAAAAGCATATCTTCTATTTCTCAGTTGATGTCATATTTCGAAGAGTATGCAAGGTCAGAAGAAGGATGGCTTCGAAGAACTGCTGCAACCCCTTCGATACTGCAGGAACTAAAATTGGAAGTAAAAACTCCAGCGCAGCCACAAGGGCCTAGCTTCGAAGTTCAGCATGACAGGCGTAGGGGGCAAAAGCATCCTCGTTCGGAAGTTCTAAACATTTCACCCCCGCAGAAGTTTGCCCAAAGAGCTCCGCAACCATCAGGAAGCAAGACCAGCGGTTGGAGGCCGCCAGGGAAACCGGCTGGCAAAGGCCAGACCCTTTTCTGCTGTATCCATGGTGAAAATCGGAGCCACACAACTAATGCGTGCAAGGCTATACTTGCTCTGAGAGGAGAATATCTGGAAAGAACTTCGGGTCGAGGCACTACTGACCGAGCTCTAGCTGAAGTGCGTCTAGAGCCTGTCCAAGCTGTGGCGCGGATAGAGAACTTCGATTCGGCAAGATGCCCTCCGGCGACCAATATTATGCCACCTCCGAAGCAAGAAGAGGGGCAAGATCGAGGAAAAAGAGTAGTCCTCCCCATCTCCGGAGAAGGGACTCTTGGAAGTATGTCAAAAAGGCAAAGAAGAGAATATGTCAGAGAGGTGGGCCATATTGGAACCTCTTCATCTGCAGCTGCTATGACCGAATGGTCCCATGTGCCAATATCTTTTTCCGCAGATGATGCAGTTGGTGTTAAATTTCCACATGCAGACCCACTTGTCATTACTGCCGACATAGCAGGAACTGAGGTTCGGAGAGTGCTAGTTGACGGGGGGAGTTCAGCGGATATTATTTTTGTCCAAGCTTTTGACCAACTCTGCATCTCCAGAAAGCATCTTCTCCCAGCAGCCCGTCCTTTGCAAGGATTTGCAGGACCCCCTCTTGATGCCCTTGGCCAAATTGGCCTGGAAGTTACTTTTGGAGAGGTGCCAATGGCCAGGACAGAGGAAGTAATCTTTGATGTCATCTTCGGAAGAGACATGTTAAATCAATTCAAAGCTGTGGCGCATCATAATTACTTGTGTATGAAGATGCCCACACAAGCAGGAGTACTCACTATTTTCGGAGATCAGGCCATTGCACGAAGAGCGGAGTATGGTCATGGCCCCCCTCTTGACCCGAGATAGGTGAACAGTGTGCAAGATAATCCAGAGAATTTTTCTGCTCCTAGCTCACCCTCGAAAAGATCCTTCCCAAGACCAAGTCCCGAAGGAGAGATTGCAACGAAGGTTATTGTCAAAGATGGTAAGGAATATTCTTTTCAATTTGGTAAATACTTACCTCCAGAAGTTGCTATCTCCTTAGAAAAAGTAGTGGAGGAAAATCTAGACGTCTTTGCTTGGTCTGACGAAGACATCACCGGAGTCAGTCGAGACATTATTGAGCACAGTCTACTTGTGAACCCGAAGGCTCAGCCTGTTAGACAAGGACTCCGGAAGATGTCTGCGGAGAGAGCTGTCCTTGCTAAAGATGAAGTTGAAAAGTTGCTAAAGGCTGGGATCATCAAAGAAGTGGCTCATACGGAGTGGTTAGCCAACCCAGTCTTCGTTAAGAAAAAATCTTCAGGGAAGTGGCGCATGTGTATTGATTTTACATCTCTGAATAAAGCATGCCCCCGCGACCCCTACCCCATGCCCCGAATTGATCAGTTGGTCGACTCCACTGCTGGTTCGGAGTTATTAAGCTTCCTCGATGCGTATTCCGGCTATCATCAAATTTGGTTGAAGCGCGAAGATGAAATCAAGACAAGCTTCGTAACTCCTTCAAGAGTCTTTTGTTATGTAAGAATGCCCTTTGGCTTAAGAAACGCCGGGGCTACTTTTTCGAGGTTAATTGTTAAGGCTCTAGGTCATCAATTAGGTCATAATGTAGAGGCCTATATCGATGATATTGTAATAAAGAGTGCTTTAAAGCACCAACATAGCCTAGACTTAGCAAAAACATTCAATAGCCTTCGGGCATGTGGGATCCGTCTCAACCCCGAAAAATGTATCTTCGGGGCGCAGGCTGGAAAATTGTTAGGGTACCTAGTTTCAAGCAGAGGGATCGAAGCTAGTCCCACTCAGATAACTGCGTTGCAGAAGATGGCTCCCCCAGAGAATTTAAAGCAAGTGCAAAAGCTGACCAATCGTCTAGCAGCACTTAGTAGATTTCTGGCAAGGTCTGCGGAGAGAAGTTTGCCTATTTTCAAAGCATTAAAAGGGTCCGAAGATTTTGCATGGACACCAGAGTGTCAAAAGAGCTTCGAAGATATTAAAAATTATCTCAGTAACCTTGCTACACTCACGGTGCCTGTTGCGGACAAAACCCTACTCCTCTACCTTTCAACTACTGGTTCTGCTGTCAGTGCAGTTCTTGTCAGAGAGGTTGATTTCAACGGGAAGTTGGTACAAAATCCAGTTTACTTTGTGTCCGAAGCATTGTCCGGAGCAAAAACGAGATATTCCGAGCTTGAGAAATTCGTTTATGCTCTGATAATGGCTTCGAGGAAGCTAAGGCATTATTTTTTGGCGCATAATGTTGTGGTACCAACTTCGTATCCTTTAGGAGATATGCTCCGAAGTAAGGATTCCACTGGAAGAATTGGGAAGTGGGCTGTTGAGTTGGCACCCTTCGGCATATCTTTCCTGGCAAGAACAGCAATTAAGTCGCAAGTATTGGCTGACTTCGTGGCAGAGTGGACTCCCCCTGCAGCATGGGCTCCGGAGAAGCCAAGCAAAGAAATTTGGACTATTTACTCTGATGGAGCTTTTCAAGCATCTAGAGCAGGTGTCGGAGCTGTGATAATTTCGCCTTCAGGGCAAAAGGCATTGTACTCCGCAAGACTCAACTTTAAGTCCACCAATAATACAGCGGAGTATGAGGGAATTTTATTGGGACTTCGCAAGGCACGTGCTCTAGGGGCTACAAGGGTTGTTATTAAAACAGATTCTCAGATTGTAGCAGGGCACGTAGACGAGTTTCCAAGTCCGGCATCCACAGCTTGCAAAGTACTTAGAAGAAATACGGAAGATCGAAGCAGCATTTAAAGGAATTTCCATTCAGAGTATACCTAGAGCAGAAAATATGCAAGCTGACATCTTAGCAAAAGCTGCAGCCGGAGCCATGGACATACCTGAAGAAGCTTTTTATGAAGAACTCAGTAAACCTTCGGTGCCACAAATTCCAGCTGCGGAAGTCCTTTGCATTCCAAGTACAGATTGGCGAAGTTCAATCATGGAAGTGTTGCAAGGAGAGGCAAATATGTCCGAAAGACCACAGCTCTCGAGGTTAAAGATTAGAGCTCGGAATTATCAAATAATCAACGGTATTTTATACAAGGCCGGAGTATGTTCCCCTTTGCTCCGATGTATATCTCAAACTGAAGGTCAAGAAATTCTTCGAGAGATCAATGAAGGACTTCGCGGTAGCCATCTGGCCCCTCGAGCTTTGGCAGGAAAAACACTTCACCAGGGGCTTTATTGGCCTACAATAACAGCTGATGTGGAAACCTTGGTCCGTACTTGCCAAGGAAGTCAATGGATGGGACGAAGGAGTCATCGCCCACCAACAGCCCTTCAAGTCATAGCACCGGTATGGCCCATGGCCAGATGGGGCATGGATCTTATTGGTCCCTTCCCAACAGCAAAAGGAAATTTGAAGTTCGCAGTGGTAGCAATTGCATACTTTTCAAAGTGGGTCGAAGCAGAGCCCCTAACAGCTATCACTTCGAGCAATGTACAGAATTTTTTCTGGAAGAATATCATTTGCCGGTTCGGAGTGCCTAGACAACTCACAGTTGACAATGGAACTCAATTCGACGCAGAACCTTTCAAGAAATTTTGCGATGATCTAGGCATCCAGCTATGCTTTGCTGCAGTGCGACACCCTCAGTCTAACGGAGCTGTAGAAAGAGCCAATGGTAATATTTTGTCAGGGCTAAATCGAAGGATAGTAGGATTGGCAAAAGGACTCTAGACCGAGGAACTTCCGAAGATTTTGTGGTCCATTCGGACCACTCAAATGAGGTCCAAGGGTTTCACTCCATTCAGACTATTATTCGGAGATGAAGCTATGACACCAACAGAGCTCAAAGGAGGATCACTTCGCAGCACCGAACCAGAAATAGAAGGAGAAAGACAAGCTTCGCTAGATTTAACAGAGGAGACAAGACTTCGAGCTGTGGAAAATTTGTCAAAGTACCAACAACAGATGAAGGCTTGGTTCGACCCGAAGGTCAAGATTAATGAACTTAGACCGGGTCATCTCGTTTTGCGAAGTATCATAGCAACAGGAAAATTAGGAAATAAATGGGAAGGTCTATACTTAATTGTTCGCTCAGGGCGTCCTGGTTCTTTTAAATTAGCTAATTTGGAAGGTGAAGAGTTAGCGCATACTTGGCATGCGGAGCACCTAAAGCGATACTTTGCATAAGGGCCCCTTGTAATCATTTGTAAGTACTTTCCGAATTAATAAAGCATATGGTTTAGATAATGTCTACCCCTCATAAACTTCCCACTTCCGAGTGGACGCACTGGAATAGCGGAGTTGACCGAGAGGGAAGTGTCATTAATTTGAATCATATTTTCCGGCGTGGTGGGCTGACATAATCCGGAGTCCAAGCCACTGGCTTGTAGGCATCAGTAAAAGAGCCCGAGACCACAAGATGCGGAGTCCAAGCCACCGGCTGGTAGACATCCGTAAAAAGAGTCCAAGGAGACCAAATGATGCGGAGCCCAAGCCACCGGCTTGTAGGCATCCGTAAAAAGAGTCCAAAGAGACCACTGCGAATTCCAAACCACTGGTTTGACAGAATTCACAAAAAGAGCCGAAGGAGGCCAATACAAAACAGAGTTTGAGCCATGAGCTTCGAATGTCTGTTAAGGAAGTCCAAAGTGACAAATCATCTAGGACACTAAAGTGTCCGGAAAGTTATCCCAAGAGATTTCTTTCAAAAAACATAAGGTACTAAGTTACAAGTTTTCAGACTACAAATAGTCGAGGATATTTTATAAGATTTTAATCGATCTTTAAATTGCTGAGGGGCTCCGAACCCCCAAAATTGTACTCCTAAGTTTTTTCTTTGTGCCTAACCATCTTTGAATACAGTTCGAAGTTGCTTACGCTCAAAGAGGGGCTAGTAAATAAGGAGACAATTTTAAATCGATATTTATTATTCGAACAAATATGCTTACATCATGAGAAGTTGGTATCTATACCAAGAAGGAATCGAAGACCCCTTCGATCTCTAGAGCTAGGGTTGGAATGACTAGTTCCAGACCCGGGAGTTTTAACAACTTTGCGTTTAACTCTCTTGCTTCCCTTCGAAGCTCTAAAGTCTTTTTGCTCTTGTTGAAGCTCTGCCCAAGTTCGAAGTCATTCGGGGCTCCTTTCCCAGCTTCCGAGTTCTTCAGTCTTGTTATCTTGAGCTTCATCTTCGTTTTCGGACCACACAATGTCTTCAGAAGATGAAGTTTCCAAGTTAATTTATTTTTCTTCCTCTTTAATACAAGATAATATATCTTTGCTTACTTTGGACGTAATCGCTCCGGAGCTATCTCGAGGAGCTAGAAATCGAGGGTGCTTGTGAAGTTTTAAGATATCGAAGGTAGCCCATAATAAGCGAAGTTCGTCGTTAACATCTAACACTTCAACATCTTCCATATGAGGCAAAGCCTCAAAACATGATAAGCAAATCTTCATTTATAAATGTACAAAAGTGTAGTGCTTTACATAGTTGAAGATCCTAAGATAATTCTAAACCTGCGGGTTTGGCGGAGGCTGACTGCTCGAAGCTTGGGACCGAGCTTGCTTCTGGCGTTGTCCTTCGTCAATCCAGGCCTTGATTGCAAAGCGAACTTCGGCTCTCCATGAAGTTTGAAAGGCTTGCCAAGCAACGGCCACACCTTCGAAAGGAATAAGAAGCTAGTCGTCATCGAAGGTAATGAGACCTCTTTCTGCACTCGGAGTTATCGATTGGCCCAGATCTTCGTAGTAACGAAGTATGCCGATAGCAGCCACTTGTCCGGAGATTTCTCCGTACCGAATGCCTGCTGTCTTCATTTGCTTCGCTGCTCCTTGGATCTTTTTCAACCGTTACAGCAGGGAGATGTTGTCATCCGAAGGAAGCGTCCCAGTAGTACCAAAGTACTCCAGAACGCTTAGCAGCTGGTCCATGACCTCCGCAGCTACCTTCTCCGACTTCAGCTTATCTTCAATTAATGCATCCTTCGTCGAAGTTAGCTCTCTTACTACTCCAGAGAGCCTAGCTGCCTCCGTAGCTAAAGAATTCTTCTGATTGAGCAGTTGGCTAGCTTCTTCGGCAGTTTTAGCTTTTTCTTCTTGGAGCCTAACAAGTTCAGCCCCCGCAGTAGCGTGCTCCGCCCGCATCTTTTCGATTTCCGCTCGAAGCACAATTTTTTCTGCTTCGAGCTCTTTGTTCACAGCTTCCAAGCCTTGTCTGGCCCTGCGCTCCGTTGAAACCATGTTGTTCAAGTGGATCACTCGACCTTCGGAGATAGTAAGATTTCGTTGAAAAGTTGCATTTTCCTCTCGAAGGCGAACGCTTCCACGTTCATTTGAGATGTTCGCAGCTCGGGCAAAGACTGTTTGCTGCGAAAAAAGAAAACCAAGGTGAGAAATTATTTGTATATAAATTTGATGTTGTTTTGTAGATACTTCGTACCTGGTACGCTGCACGCTCCATAGCAGCGTTAAGCTCCGAACTCTTCGCCTCGCTCAAGATAGCCACCAAGTTCGTCTCCCTGACTTCGCGACTAGCTCGATCCAAAGGCTCGAGCAAAGTCCGAACCCCAGTTCTTCGCTCCAAGAAAGGAGCTAGAAGAGGGAGCATGCTCAAGGCTTGCTGGTCATCTTCGTTTGGCGAAGGCCCGGAGTGCTGAGCTGTGGTTTTTGGAGCTCCGGTAGACTAGCCCCCCTCAGTAGATTGGCTCTCGTCTGTTAACTCAGATGGAGTTGATCCTGAGCTCGGAGCAGGGAGGGGGTCCATCTTCCCTTTGCCTTTTCCAGGTCCCATTTGAATGGCTCCTGGAATTGGCTCCGAAGTTGTCGAAGGTCCAAGAATTACATCTTCAGGACGAACCTCTTCCACGGAGTGGATCCTGTAAAAGCAAAGGTATTATACATTGTCTAATTTCACAGATAAAAAAAGAACAAAAGAATTATGCGAAGTTTACCTTCGACATTTTGGCGATGTGTAAGCATTGGACTGCTTGGTGGGTCGAAGGCTACTCCAAAGTCTTCGTCAGAATCAGCAGTCAAATATTCGATTGTTGGAGCATCTTCGGGAGCAGCCGTTGTTACTTCACCCAGAATCAAAGCCGCAACAACTTTGACTTCGCTTTCGTCCGCATGGGCTTCGTCTTGGGGTAAATTTTCTTGAGCAGCCGGAGTCCTCATTTGCTCAAGGTTCTCTTGAGACTCCGGCACGCTCGCAGCTTCATCAATATGTGCACCTCTTTGGGCTGCATCTGCGTCAATTAGGTCGACAAGCATCCTGCCTTCATCCTCTAGGGAATCGGAGACTGAAGCTCTTGAACTCGAAGGAGCGGGAACTCTTGGTTTTCGAGCCACCTTCTTGAGTGGAGTCTTAGCAGAACTTGAAGCTCCAGCTTTGGCTTTTCTCTTTTTGGGCCCTTTTTTCGAAGGCACCCAATCCACCAAAGGAGGCAGAACAACTTCGAGTAGCCCCCATACTCGGTTGGATCGTTCCCAAGTCTCAACCAATTTGATTCTCCATTCTTTCTCGGTTGGAGTTGGGACGCCCAAAATCTTCTCCGAAGCCCGCACAATCTCTCCGAAGTTATAGGGGCTGAAGAGGCTGAAAAATGAGTTAAGTTCGTTAACTCTTCGAATAAATATACATGAAATATGTTGTTTTCGAAGCTACCTGCAGGGCTCGAAGTTGAAGAAATTTTCCAAAGACCGCCCTCCGAATCATCCTCGAAAGTAATCGGCCAATTAGCCATCAGGGGAGGAATTTGAAGCCCGAGGAATTCTTCAGCTAAGTCTCGCATACTCACGCGGCGACTTATTTTTTGAAGCAGACTGAGGCGAGCTTCGAGCTGGCCCGGATCTGGGTGCACAAGGGCCTCCTTTCGGAAGTTGATATCTTGTAAAGGTCCAGCAAGGCGGCTACTCGCCACAACTTCGGCGTAAAACCACATCAAGATCCAGTCGGTGTACCATCTGGCATTGATGGCCTTGGCAGGAAACCGGAGAGCATACTCGTCCCGAAGTCTGAAGTTGATGCTTCCGAAGGCCACTACCATCTTCTCACCTCCGGGACCTACGAAGGTCTTCGGTTGGCACGAAGCTCTGTGCAGTGCTGCGAAGATCTCCGCCCTTCCTTCACAACCTTTGGCTCGCAACGCCCATTCGAAGATGGCGAGACGCGCTACCGCATTCAGAGAGAGTTGGGGGAGAGTGATGTGGAACAAGTCCAATACCTCTGCCAAGAAGTCAACCGCCGGAAGCCCCAAACCAGCTTCGAAGAAGGCTTCGAAGACGACCACTTCTCCGGGTTTCGGTGACGGGCCCACGTCAGTCTGGGTCGCCTTCCGCCAACCACCCCACCTTGGCGGAGATGATGGCGAATCAGAACCACCTGATCACCGCCCTCCTCACCCAAATGCAGAACCAACAGGCTCAGTTGGACCGTCTGCAGAACGGGGAACCCGCCCCTCGTGCACCAGCACCCGCGCCCGCTCCGCAACTCTTCGAGTTTTTGCGCGTGCGTCCGCCCATCTTCTCGAGCACCACCAACCCGATGGAGGCCGGAGATTGGCTTCGCACCATCGGAAAGAAGCTCGACCTCCTCCCTTGTACCGACCGGGAGCGAGTGGCCTTCGCCACTCACCAGCTCTAGGGTCCCGCCGCTGAATGGTGGGACAACTACCGTGAGTCCCAGCCAGAGGGCCACGTGGTGACTTGGGCGGAGTTCACCATCGCCTTTCGTGCTGCCCACGTCCCCGCCGGTGTCATCGCGGTGAAACAGCAGGAGTTCCGCGACCTGCAACAAGGCAACAGGACCGTCATGGAGTACCTCCATGAGTTCAACCGCCTCGCCCGCTACGCACCGGAGGAAGTGCGCACCGACGCCCTCCGCCAAGCCAAGTTCCTCAGGGGACTTAAGGATGAGCTGTCCATCCAGCTCGTCGCCGCCGACTTCGCCGACTTCCAACGGCTGGTCAACAAAGCGCTCATCCAAGAGACTGAGCAGAACAAGCTGGACCTCAAGAAGAGGAAGATGATCGCCTTCAAGCATCAGCAGGCGAACTCTCAGAGGCCCCGCTTCGTCCCTCCGCCACCAGCGCCTGCCTACCATCCTCGGCCCGCCTACAGGCCACCTCACGCCGCCGGTGGATCCAACGCCGGGCATCCTCGCCCCGCTCCACCAGCTCCGGCCGCTCAGCCGACACCAGCCGCCAAGGCCCCGATCTTGAGGGATCGCCAAGGAAGGCCGGTCGTCTGCTTCAACTGCCGCAAGGAAGGGCACTATGCACACCAGTGTCCTCACCCCAAGCCAGCTCAGGGCACGGCACCCAACCAGACGGTTCGTGCCCGCGTCAATCACATCAGCGCGGAAGAAGCTCAGGAGGCTCCTGAAGTCGTGCTCGGTACGTTTACTGTAAATTCCGTACCGGCCGTCATATTATTTGACTCTGGAGCAACCCACACCTTCATCTCGGAAAATTTTGTGAAAACAAACAAACTGGACGTGCTCCCTCTACCCATTCCCATGGTGATTGCCACCCCCGGCAATAGGACCTCTGCCCGCTTATACAGCCCTAAGGTTCAAATTGACATCCAAGGAGTACTGTTTCGGGCCGAGCCTGTCCTCATCCAATGCACTGGACTCGACCTTATACTAGGGATGGATTGGTTGATGAAGCACAAGGGAGTGATCGACTGTGCCAACAAGTCCGTCATGGTGACCCATCCTGAAGGCGTAACCGTCACCTTTCGGATGACCAGTCGCAAACCACTCGGAGCATCCCTTCGCTCAATATCTCTTGAAGAGGTGCCTATAGTCAAGGAGTTTGCGGATGTTTTCCCTGAAGATCTACCTGGAATGCCTCCCAAGCGGGACATCGAATTCAGAATCGAACTTGTCCCCGGGACCACTCCAATCTCCAAGCGCCCGTACCGAATGGCCGCCAATGAGCTAGCCGAAGTCAAGAGCAACATCGAAGACCTAGAACAGAAAGGTTATATCCGACCGAGTACCTCACCCTGGGTTGCACCGGTTATCTTTGCCATGAAGAAGGACAAGACCAAGAGGATGTGCGTGGACTATAGAGCCCTGAACGACGTGACCATCAAGAACAAATACCCACTGCCTCGGATCGACGACCTGTTCGATCAGCTGAAAGGATCCTCGGTGTTTTCCAAGATTGACCTCAGGTCAGGTTATCACCAGTTGAGGATTAGAGAAGAAGACATACCCAAGACTGCCTTCACCTCTCGCTATGGACTCTACGAGTACACCGTGATGTCGTTCGGACTCACGAATGCCCCGGCCTTTTTCATGAACATGATGAACAATGTATTCATGGAGTTATTGGACAAGTTCATCGTGGTATTCATCGACGATATCCTCATATACTCCAAGACAAAGGAAGAACACGAGACTCACCTCCGTCTGACCCTCGGAAAGCTAAGGGAGCAACAACTGTACGCCAAATACAGCAAATGCGAATTTTGGTCGTCTGAGGTGAAGTTCCTCGGCCATGTCATATCTGCCGGAGGAATAGCAGTGGACCCAACCACCGTTGAAGCAGTAACCAACTGACTGCAGCCTACGACCGTGACCGAGATCCGGAGTTTTCTCGGATTGGCCGGATACTACCGCCGGTTCATCGAGAATTTTTCCAAGATCGCCAAGCCTATGACCAGACTTCTGCAGAAGGAAGTGAAGTTTGAATGGACCCCCGACTGCGAAGAGAGCTTCCAGACCCTCAAGGAGAAGCTAGTATCAGCTCCCATTCTGACTCTGCCAGACATACGGAAAGACTTCCACGTCTACTGTGATGCCTCTCGTCAAGGATTGGGATGTGTCTTAATGCAAGAAGGGAAAGTGATATCCTATGCCTCCCGGCAACTGAGACCGCACGAGCTGAACTACCCAACCCACGACCTGGAACTAGCAGCCGTGGTTCATGCCTTGAAGATATGGAGACATTACCTTGTGGGGAATCGGTGTGAGATCTTCACCGACCACAAGAGCCTCAAGTACATATTCACCCAACCAGATCTGAACCTCAGGCAAAGGAGATGGTTGGAACTGATAAAGGATTACGACTTGGGCATCCATTATCATCCGGGCAAAGCTAACGTGGTGGCAGATGCCCTTAGTCGAAAAGGGTACTGCAATGCCATCATGATTCAAGACCACGCTCCTTTACTTTATAAGGAGATGGAAAGGCTAAACCTAGGGATCACCACTCGAGCATACCTCGCTGCCTTGGAGTCTCGGCCTGTCTTAATAGACCAGATCCGAGAAAAGCAGAAGGAAGATCCGGACATCCTGGAGATCCAGCAGAACATGAGGAAGGGTAAAGCCCCCGAATTTTCCGAAGACGAGCATGGTACCATCTGGTTCGGAAACCGAGTATGCGTACCCAACCTACCTGAGTTGAAGACCCTCATCCTTCAAGAAGCCCATGATACGTTATACTCCATCCATCCCGGGAGTACGAAGATGTATCAAGACCTAAAGGAAAAATATTGGTGGGTCAGCATGAAGAGAGAAATAGCTGAGTATGTGGCCAAGTGCGACACATGCCGGCGAGTCAAGGCAGAGCATCAGAGACCTGCCGGACTTCTTCAACCTCTCAAGGTCCCTGAATGGAAGTGGGAAGAGATAGGAATGGACTTCATCACGGGACTGCCCAGGACCCAAGCTGGTCATGATTCTATCTGGGTGATCGTCGACTGACTCACCAAGGTAGCTCACTTCGTCCCGGTCAAGACAACGTACACCGTCGCCAAGTTGGCTGAGTTGTATATGACCCGGATCGTGTGCCTTCACGGAGTTCCTAAGAAGATTGTATCTGACCGTGGGAGTCAGTTTACCTCCAAGTTTTGGAAGAACCTTCAAGAGGAACTCGGCACCCGGTTGAACTTTAGCACCGCCTATCATCCACAGACCGACGGTCAAACCGAAAGGGTCAACCAGATATTGGAGGATATGCTTAGAGCTTGTGCTCTAGACTTTGGCGGAATGTGGGACAAGAACTTACCATATGCAGAGTTCTCCTACAACAACAGCTATCAAGCCAGCCTGCAAATGTCCCCGTTCGAAGCACTCTATGGACGTAAGTGCAGAACGCCGTTGCTCTGGGACCAGACCGGAGAGTCACAACTGTTTGGGACTGATCTATTAAGAGAAGCTGAAGAGAAGGTTAAGATCATAAGAGACCGATTGAAGGCAGCCCAATCCAGGCAAAAGAGCTATGCCGACAACCGTCGAAGAGACCTAGCCTTTGAGGAGGGCGATTATGTCTATCTCCGAGTCACTCCCCTCCGTGGCACTCAAAGGTTCAACATGAAAGGCAAACTAGCACCTCGCTACGTCGGACCTTTCCAGATTCTCCGACAACAAGGAGAAGTGGCATATCAACTTGAACTGCCCCCATCCTTGGCAGGAGTTCATGATGTGTTCCATGTCTCTCAGCTGAAGAAGTGCCTCCGTGTACCCACCGAGCAAGCCGACCTTCAGCAGCTTAATGTCCAAGAAGACTTGACCTACATAGAGAAACCCGTCAAGATCTTGGAAACCAAGGAGAGAGTAACCAGAAGTCGCGTTGTTCGCTTCTGCAAGGTCCAATGGAATAACCATCCCGCCGAAGAAGCCACTTGGGAAAAGGAAGACGAACTAGAGGCCCAATACCCCGAGTTATTCGGGTAGCGTTCCAATCTCGAGGACGAGATTCTTGTAAGGGGGATAGGTTTGTAACACCCCAAATTTTCCAAACAATAAAAATATTATTAAATTCAATTTCTGGGATTACATATTTCTGAAAATACTTTTAATACTCTTTTATACACTTTTGAACTACAACATAGAGTATATGGCCAAACCAGTAGATGAAAATTTTTGTATAGACTCCCAAGGCCAAGAAATATTTTTGAGAATTTTTGCAAATTTTTACCCACTTTGGAAATGCCCCAAAAGGTTTAAACTATTTTCTGCAATTATTTTAATCAGAAAACCTTGAGAAACAGTATTGGGCTCCCCTCCCTCCATTCTCCCTCACCCGGCCGGCCCAGCCCACTCAACCCGCGCGCTCAGACTGACAATCGGACCCCACCTGTCGGCGCCGAACTCTTCCCCTCGCGCGCGCACCCGACATCGTGGCCCCACCCGTCAGCCTTCCCGTTCGCTCACTCACGCCCGCTGGCCAGTGGCCCCCGCCCGTCAGACCCGTCGTCTACCTCCCGCCTCCGCCCCCAAATCCCGCCGGCCGACGACCCCCGCCTCGGATCTGCCTCGCTGGCCCCTCCCGCATTAAGTTGGCGCCATTAAACAGCCCCCCGCGCCCGGCCGACCGTTTCCCCGCTTAAATCCTCGCGATTACGCCCCAGGGATCACGCTACGCGTGCATGGCCGAGCCATCGCCGGCGAGTAAAACCTCCCCCTCGGTTTTCCTTGCATGCGACCCTCACCGACGCCACTATTTATACCTCTGGCCTCCACCGCGTTCGACCCCCACGCTCAATCGCCACGAGAACGAACAGAGCACCCACGATTCGCCTTTTTGCGCACTCCCTCCATTTCTCCTCCGGCCGCCTCTCGCCGTCGCCTCAGACCACCCCGGCCCGTGCCTCCGCCACCATCGTGACCGCAAGGACGTCCCCTGCCTCGGCCACGCCTCCGCCGGTCAAGGAGATCGCCGGATCACCGTCGCCGTCGAGTACCCGAGGAACCTTCCGTGTCTACCCTCGCCGCCGGCCATGCCCCGTCGACCCCTCGCCTCGCCTAAGGTACCATCGTGACCGCCGTAGTGCCCTCTTTCCATTTTTAGGCTTAGCTTGGGCCGCCGTCGCTCGCCGTGGCCGCTGGCCCGCTCGCCGTCGTCGGAGAAGACGACCGGCACGGGTCGAGTACCCGTGCCGTGTCGGATCTGATCCCGACCGTGCGATCGCGATCGGACGACGCGCGTGAGCCCACGTACGCGATCTAATCCGCACCGTCGGATCTGGTCAAAGCGTTACGTTTTGATCTCACGCGTTCGTTTTCATTTAAAACCGGCGTGCGATCTCGTGCGTCCACGTGGTACCCCTTCGCACGTTTTAATCCTGACCGTCCATCGTGACTTACGCGTCCCGCCTCGCCCTCGCGCGTCGGATCTGGATCCGACGGTCTAGATAGACCCGGCGCACGCGCACAGTGCGCGGGTTCACCGTGAGCCTGGCTCACCGTGGACCCGAGGGATTTAAAATTTGAAAATAAATTCCAGAAAAGGTTTAAAACTTGTAAAATCCATATCTAATGCATTTGAACTCTAAAAATTACCATTCCAATTTCAGAAAATTCATAAAATTATTCTCTACATGTTTATGCAATAAAAACAGTAGGTTTACTTTGACATTTTCATATTTATTCAAATAAATATTTAAATGCCTTTAGGATTAAAATATGAATTCAAATGTTTGAACTTCAGAAAAAATCATATTAATTCCTTTCTATTCATATGCTGCAAAACACTAAATTACCATGAACTTTTCATTTCAAAACTTATTAGGGAACTTAATATGGGACTATTCACATTTAAACATTTGTTTTCTAAAAAGGACAACCCTTCATTTTAATCCCTTTAAAATGATTTATGAAATAAATTTCAGAACCTTAACAATGGAAATTATTTTACTTTTAATCAAAGCAACAGTGACTTATGTGCTATTAATGTAATGTTATATTGTTTGATTGAATGTGCTCTTTTTATTTTGCTTCATTATATTAAAAAGACTACGACGTCGCCGAGGAGCCGGAGTACTTCCCGGAAGTTCCTCCCTCCCGACTCGCTGAACAAGGCAAGTCACCAAACAATTCTTTTGAACATATTGAACCCATGTTTGAATTGACTATCGCTAAAACACATAGGTTATATATGCATTAGTCAAACGAATCCTTACATTATATTTATTTAGGATCCCCCGACCTTGATGTGCAACCCAAGCCATGCTATCTCGCCTAACCTCCTTGTCACCATATGATCAATGATATTAGCTAGTGTCCAATGTATTGACACGGCCGCTATAGGATAAAAATGAGTCGTAGCAAAATGGTTCTATTATATGATCCCCGTCATTTCTTATCCTTGGAAATTCTGTTGGTGATGAGTCATGGTTGTGAGTGTATGCATGGTGGGTTCCGGGTGCAAGCTAGGGCATTGGTTAGTAGCACCCGGGGCACTATAAGGACCGGTCTGAGGGATCCGTTGCAATACACTTACGTACTAACCACAAGTCTAGTGGGTAAGTCCTAACTAAGGTATGGGTTGTTCCAAACCGAGGCCACCATTTGGAGATGGGTCAAGTTGCACCTGCGGGTGACTTGTACCAATGTGGCGCAAAAGGGGGTGCGACGTTAGCCGGGATGCGGCCCGGCGCGCCGGCGAAACCTAGAGCGGGTGGTTATCGCTTGGAACATCTCATATTGAGGTTTTGGCACGAGTTCCCGTGGAATGGGTCATCTCATTTGGGATGAGTGCGTGCCTTGTGGGTACAGTAGTACATCTCTGATCAGAGTCTTAAATCTTTTCGAAAAGCCGAGCCCACGGTCAAGGGCGGGTTGCGTGACATTCCCCAGTTAGTTTGCTTTGAATATGTATGTGCATGATGGATTGACATGTAAGGAACATTGAGCGAGGTGGGGCTGACTGTACCCCTCGAGTTAGTCGATGTTGATGATGCCCATGTTTACTTTCCGCATGATTAAAATATGATTACACTAAATGCCATAACTGAAACTGCATTATTCTGCAATGTTAGCCATTATCCTTCCTTGTTTATTATCCTGCATTATTATTTGCATTTGCGGTGGCTTGTTGAGTACTTTTTGTACTCATACCCGTTGGACCCCACAGAGGATGCTTACTTTGAGGACGGTCTGGAGTAGCGACCCAGTCGAGAAGAAAGATCCTGGAGGAGATGTTCGTCATGCCGCTTTTCTTATTTCACTTTACTGCTTTTATTAAAACAATGATGTAATAAATATGGTCTGCGCACCATGAACATTGTCGTATGTACGATTGTCGCATGATGAACCTCTTGGATTATTGTTTTTCTTACGAAATTCAATAATGTCTCGATTTGTTAAATCGTGGCGCTACAGAAGCAATTAGAGGTGCATAGATGTTTGAATACCTAGATGGATCAAACGTCGTTCCACCCTAAGAAGTTGAAGAAAAGTAACAAGATGGAAGAGTTGTCAAGAAGAATAATCCAGAATACATGAAGTAGATGGCCGAGAATCAAAAGGTGCTTAGTTATCTAATGACGTCCTTAACTCGCGATGTGATAACCCAAGTTGTACATGTATCCACACTGGCAAAACTGTGGAGGACCGTCGAAAAAATTTTTCTTCAAGAACCTGAGCCAGATCCATAATCACAAGAATAACCTTATCAACAACGAAGAAAGGTAACATTATTGTTAATGAATATGTCACTAAGATGAAGGTGTTAGGTGATGAGATGACAGCCAGAGGAAGATCTCTTAATGAAAAGGACATTGTGGCATACATCATTGCCAGACTTGACGCGGACTTTGAGCCAGTAGTGTCTGCCATTACAGCTAGAAAAGAACCAATAATGGTTGCCGAATTATATGGCCAGCTACTGGGATTTGAAGGAAGACATGATCTACGCCAAGGCACATATCAAATCATAGCAAATTCTGCCTCCTTTGGAAGAGGTGGACATTAGCGCGGTGAGGAGGACGTGGTCGAGGCTATGCTAGGCGCGAACGTGGTACTAACCAAGGATTAAATGCAGGATGCGAAAGTGATCGCGGAGGTGATCGCCTAATGTGCCAGTTGTGTGGAAAAATGGGACACACTATTGGTACATGGTGGCATAGGTTTGATCCTGATTTCACTACACAAGAAAAGACTGCAAACTCAGCTTATCAGTCAAACTCATCCTGCCAATCATACGGAATTGATACAAATTGAAATGTTAATACGGGTGCAACTGACCATGTGATCAGAGAACTAGACAAGTCAAGAGTTTGGGAGAAATACCATGGAGGAGACCAAATTCACACAACAAATGGTTCAAGTATGCATATTATTCATACCGGTCACACAAAAATTCATACTCCCCATCATCACTTTCATCTAAATAATGTCTTATACTCTCCCTTATTTCGTCTATCATTTTTCTGCTGATAACAATGCTTATTTTGAAATTCATCCTGATTTTTTCTTGATCAAGCACCTCACCACTCAGAAAGTTCTTCAAGGCAGACGTAAGGATGTCCTCTATGTCCTACTAGCCCCGATCACACCAAATAAAATAAAGCAGACACATCTTGCTACCAAGCCTTCTTTGGTCCGGCGGCATGATAAACTTGGTCATCCCTCTTCATACCATTGTTATAAAAGTTGTTTCTAAAATAAACTTTCATGTTCCAATGAGTTCAATAAAGAGTTAGTGTGTGACGCTTGTCAACATGCCAAGAGCACCAGCTTCCCTATCCTGAGCCATCAAGTGTCTCCACTTCTCCTTTGCATCTTATTTTTTCAGATGTATGGGGTCGTGTTTAAAGTTCAGTGGGCGAAAAAACCTATTATGTGAGCTTTGTTGATGATTACAACAAATTCACTTGGATCTCTTTAATAAAGAACAAGTCTGATGTTCTACAAAAATTTCAAGAATTCTAGGCCCTTGTTGAAAGGCTCCTAAGTCGAAAAATCATTGCTTTACAAAGTGATTAGGGTGGTGAATATGAGAAGCTTCACTCTTATTTCACAAAAATAGGTATCAGTCACTATGTCTCATGTCCCCATGTTCATCAACAAAATGGGTTTGCTAAACGTAAACATCGTCACATTGTAAAATTTGGTCTCTCTCTTTTAGCCCGTGCACATATGCCTCTCATGTTTTGGTATGAGGCCTAATCACATAAATCTACTTGATTAATCGCACTCTTAGTCGAGTCATACAATTTACTACACCCTTAGAACATTTATTCCACCAAAAAACCAATTATTCCTTTCTTCGTGTCTTCGGGTGTACGTGTTGGCCAATCCTTTGACCATACAACTCTATAAAACTTCAATTTCGCTCTCAACAATGTGTTTTTCTTTGATATAGCCCTTTCCATAAAGGTTAAACGTTTAAAAATACTAAAAGATTACATTTAATCTAGACAACTAAACTGAAAAATAAACTCCTATTTCTTGGAATTTCAAAACATTTTCTGATACGATGGTTTTCAGCCGAAACTGACAAAGCCTTCCAGATCTTCGACATGTGTCACCCATACACAAACTCGAGTGCCAGCAAGTCTCTCTCGCTCTCGATCTCTCGAGCCGCCTTGTCACTTGCAGTGGCCTTCCTTTTGTTGACTTAGTCAACATGCTGCCTGGATCATCAGTTCGTAAATCAGTTTATCCATGTCTTGCATCATCTCCATCTAAACACCTGAGATCACCCTCAACTTCATCTGGCTTCCTTGACCACCTGGCATCAAGCTCCCTACCTGACCCTAATCAACCGCCATCGACAGTTGACTAACATCTTAACCCTGCACACATGAGACAAACAAAGCACGCACCTCCATGCAACCCATACCATTACTCATACAACCAGACAGATCAGACAAACAATCTTGTCAATCACTCATTATCAATATAAAACCACAGTGCAAGCCTCACTTGGTTTCTCAACCTCCCCCTTGATGAGTGCATTGACAACTCCAAGACAAAACAAAATGAAATGCAAGTTCCGCACACAAGTGATCATAAAAACTCAGAAACAAGCATGTCACTTGATAAAAGATCTCGGCAAAAACAGAAGTAGGCGGAGAAGCAGACTAAAAATTCTCTCCTTTGGCGATGCAAGCAACAAGATAACAACACGATGCAAATAGAGGTGTGACGGTGAAGTGTAAATGCAAGCTTCTGTAACATGATTAACTCCAATTACAATACAAAACAAGCATTTGCCTTAAATATTGTCTAAAAGTATTGTATGACAAACTCAGGTGAATACTATCCAAGCAACAGCATGAGCAAGCATTTTCAGGTTTTAACAAATAAAATCATCACCACTCAGACTAGCATACTAGGCATGGCAAGGCATGAGATGCAAAAGCTAACCAATACTAACTAGATAAGCATATCCAAAACACAAGGAGCTTCAGCAAACTTGTTATGCAATTAATTCAATCTTTATGATTTCTTTTTTTTAGTGCCAGGGGTTATTTGCATGTCAACCTTATGCTAACTGACCAAGCTAAGGCTAGGTCGAAACCATCAGAAGGTTAAAGCATTGGTCTCGACATACACTTCAATGTCCCAGTTCATACCAAAGTGCTACGATAAGTAGTCTAGAACAAAGTAGTGCGACAACGCAAACCCACCTGGATCTTTTCAATTTCTGCACAAAAAAGGCATGGATATCAATCTTATGATGATGATTTTTTTATTATTATTTTATTTTCATCACAATATTTTCATGTAAAGCTTTTAAGATGTTCAAGTTGCATGTTTGCATCCAAGTATAAAGGACTTAGCTACCAAGGCTTGTAAACGATAGCAAGTTCACTCACCCTATACATGCTAGTTACCAGACTAAGAAGTGATCATATTTAAATTTTCACAAATAAAATCCATGCTCATAACAGATATCAGATGTATTCAAGAGGAGTATAATCAATAGTATCAAAGGCAATACTTCAAAGGCATAATAAAGAATGTACTTGTAAAAGCAATTAATCATATGACAGAAGCTTATGCAATGATACACAACTCCCCCTCACAAGATGCCATAAGGATGACACACATCATACTCTCCTCTCAAAAATGCAAAGCGTGAAGCATCAAGAGGCTTGGTAAAAATATTAGCAAGCTGGTTCTGAGTATCAACAAAACACAATTCAATATCTCCCTTCTCATCGTGGTCTCTTAAGAAATGATAACACACATCAATGTGTTTAGTCCTAGAATGTTGTGCTGGGTTGTTTGCTAAGCTAATCACACAAGTGTTATCACAAAACAGTGGAATACCCTTAAAATCCAACCTAAAATCCCGCAAAGTAGAAACCATCCAAAAAATCTGTGCGCAACAACTAGCCACGGTATATACTCAGCCTCAGCTATAGACTGCGCAACACTAGACTATTTGCGAGAAGACCAACACACAATTCAAGTACCAGAGGTACTTTTTCTGTCAATTCGACAACCAACAAAATCGACATCTGAAAAACCTCTCAATCATAAAGAAGAAAATGCAGAATACCAAATGCCAAATTCAAGAGTATGTTTGAGGTAACTTAGTATGCGCTTAACAGCTTGATGATGTGAAGCCCTTGGAGAAGCCTGAAAACGAGTGCACATACATACTACAAAGTATATGTTCGGCCTCGTAGCCGTCAAGTAGAGGAGGGAGTTGATCATGCTCCGGAACTCCTTCTGGTCCACTTCTCCATATTCATCCGGGTCTAGCGCAACTAAGGTAGCCATTGGGGTGGCAAGTGGCTTCGCATCGGCCCTGTCAAAGTGTTTTAGCAGGTCCTTGGTGTACTTTGTTTGTTGTATAAAAGTACCTTGTTTGCTTTGCTTGATTTGCAAACAAAGGAAAAAAGTCAATTCACCCATCATCAACATCTCAAATTCCCTGCTCATAGAATCAGCAAACTCGGCCACATGTGTATGAGATGAGCCACCAAAAATTATGCCATAAACATATATCTGAACAAGTAGGAAATCTTTGCCATACTTCAGAGTAAACAAGATTTTATCAACAGAGCCCATTTTATACCAATGCTCATGCAAAAAGTTCCTAAGTCAGTCGTACCAAGCCCTAGGAGCTTGCTTGAGCCCATACAAAACTTTGTGAAGTTTAAAGACTCTACCGGGTACTAGGGATTGTTTGACATACACATCTTCTCCTATGAAACTATTAAGGAAAGCACTTTTTACATCCATTTGATAAAGCTTGAAACCGCGAGAAGATGCAAAATCAAGCAAAATTGTAAGGGCCTTCAGTCGAGCTACTGGAGCAAAAGTCTCTCGAAAATCAACCCCCTCAACTTGAGAATAACCCTGACCAAAAGTCTAGGCTTGTTTGTAACTATAGACCCATCCTCCCCCTCCCCCTTTTTGTTTTTGAAAATCCACTTTGTGCCAATGATATGAATGTTAAGGGGTGGATCTACAAGAATCCAGACTTGATTTCTGTCAAAATTTTTCAATTCATCATGCATGGCATTGATCCAACTTGCATCAGATAAAGCATGGCTGACATCTAGAGGCTCAAATGTAGCAACAAACGTAGAATCAACAATGTGAGCATGAGATCGAGTTACCCGTTCATTTAGCTCACCAATGATCTGCTCAGGAGGATGAATTCTCTGAATCTGATGTGGTGATTCTCGTTGTGATAGAATATCCCCCTCAATTCTTGCCGGAGTTTGATCAATGCTTGCAGAAGTTGATGCTTCAGGCCTCTTGTAGAAGTGGATGATGCAAGGTCTGCTTCAGAAGTTGCAGCAGAAGGAGGTTGTGATACATTTTCATTATCTTCAACCTCTGATGGATCTTCTTCCTCAAAGATTGTTTCACTCATATCATGTTCACTTGCAGGATCAAAAGAGGGACTAACATATGGAGATGACTCATCAAAAGTCACATCACATGACTCAACAATAGTGTTAGTATCAAGATTGAAGAAACGATATGAATGGCCATGCAAAAAATAGCCCACAAAGATCCCTTCAGACGCACGCGACTCAAATTTGTCAATATTACCACGTTTTAGAATGAAGCACCAACAACCAAACACTCTCAAATGAGAAGCTTTGGGCTTCCTTCCAAAACACAGTTCATAATATGCCACATTAAAAAATGAGCGCAAAAAAGATCTGGTTGGAGATGTAACAGGCAGTGCTCATGGCCTCAACCCAAAATCTACTAGGAGTACTATGCTCGTTGAGCATCATCCTAGCCATCTCCACTAGAGTGTGGTTCTTTATCTTAATAACTCCATTTTGTTGAGGAACACGCGAAGAAGAAAACTGATGTTCAATGTCATGCTCAAGGCAAAAATCAACAAAGAAACCATTCTTGCACTCGGTGCCATTATCACTTCTAATTGCTTTCAATGCACCATGGAGTTCATTGAATAGTCTCAGAGCTAAGCTCTGAAAGTGTGAAAATACTTCATCCTTGCTTACAAGAAAGAAGAACCAAGAGAAACGGGAGTAGTCATCCACCACGACAAGGACATACCATTTACCACCTAAAGAACTAACCCGGGAAGGCCCTACAATGTCCATATGAAGAAGCTCTCCGGTTTGTTCTGTCATCACCATATTGATTGGTGAATGAGAGGCGGAAACCATATTTCCAAGTCGACAAGGAGCACAAACAAGGTTCTTCTAAAATTTGAGCTGGGACAATCCTCGGATCAGACCTAGGGCACTCAAACGAGCAAGCAAATCAAAGATCATATGCCCTAGTCTCCAATGCCACATCTAGAGCTCAGAAGTTGGTTCAGCAATAAGGCAATTAGAATAACCAAATGACATAGAGAAATTAGCTCCAAAAACTCTTCCAACTCTTGAAATATTATAAATAAAAGCGCCAAAAGAATCGAGTACTTGAGAAGTATCACGTCCAAAGTGTACTTCCAAACCCTCATCAAGCAACTGAGATATGGAAAGAAAATTGTATCCCAAATCCTCAACCAAAGCGACATTTGTGAGAGTAAAATTTTCATTGATTTTAATCGTACCTTGGCCTTTCACTCAACTCCTTCGGTTGTTTCCGAAGGTGATGAATTCCCATCGCTGAGTCAAAGTGAAGCTAGATAACCATGATGATTTCCTAGTCATATGGTGCGAACAACCGGAATCCATGTTCCACTTGTTCTCCAGGCCTCCGTCCGTTCCCTACATAGAACAAGAAAATCTTAAGTGCTCGGTGCTGTGGTTAGTAACAAATTTTTTAGGAATCTAGCACTAAAAAACTCAAGAGTTAGGCAAAACAATAGACTGTGCAGGATATAGTTCATAATGATAAATGAGAGTGTTGATAGCAAAAAATGGCATTAATGGTTAAGATTGTCAAAATATCAATTTTGGTAATTGTTGGTGCAAATGTTACGCCAACAGGTTCTCTGAAATCAAGAACGGACAAATAGGAAATTTGTGTTTTAGGACTACTTTGAGCCTCCGAAATGGATAATAGCTCAAGTGGTCCGAATATGTGTAGATGAATAACTTCTTATTCGGTCCCCTTTACAAGGTATAATGGGGGGTATTTATAGGGGAAAAAGCATAAGGAAAAGACCTTTTTACCCCTAACATACAACCGACATAGTGGAAACTATTTGGTACTATAAACAAGGTTACATACGGTAAAGTACTGCAAGGTAGATGGATAAGCTGGACATCCAATTAGTCATGTCCTTAGGCTTCGAAGCCTCCATCTTCCATTTGGAGGGTTCTCCAGAGCTTCGCACCATTGCACCCTTCGGCGTGGCGACGCATGCTTCGAACCACTGTTCACCAGCTTCGGAGTCCTCACCCACCTTTGAAGGATTAATCTTTAAGTCTTGGAAATGGAGTAATTTACCCCAACAGTAGCCCCTCGAATCCGCCTTTCCGTAGTTAACCTGTTTAGAAAGAAGGCAGTATACGGAAGGAACATTTCTATTTTCTGAGGCTTAAAGAGGATTTGGGGATGCCGAGACTTCGCCGAGGACTTTGAGCCCAACACATTCGAACCTTCTCCTTCGAGCTCTTGATACAGTGGGAGCGCACGTTGGGAAGGGAACGGTTTCGGAGTGCGAACGTCGTGGAGACGGTTTCGGAGTGCGAACGTCGTGGGGCGCCGTTAGAAGTAGCCATTACAGTGTAAGTAGTTGTTACCCTCTGCAAAAAAGGTAACGGTCGATTTTTACAGTGGTTGTACGCCGTTCCAATTACCGGGCCCACTTGTCGGTGACAGAAGTCGAACCTGCAATGTGAAACCAATCGAAGAGTAGTACTGGTCGTGCAGTTATAAAAAGGGGGGAAGGAGATTAACCGAGATTTTTTACCGCATTCATCACCTGCGATTCACCTTCTCCCCAATCTTCCAAACTCTTGAATACTCGAGTACGATGGCGAGAACTAGCCACACCACTCCAGCGGCGGCCAACACCCTAGCGCAGAGGCAGGCGTGGGCTGCATTGGCAGCAGCGGCAATGGCGGGGACTCCGAGCGCTGCCTGGCCCAAGAATCCTCGGGCGCTCCGCCCGCCCTCCAAGAAGAAAATTGCCCAAAGCTTCATCATCGGCCAATCCGTGAGCACCGCCGAGTCCATTGAAGAAGCAGTGGACGGAAAGCTGGGCATTGGACTGAGAACTCGAGTCCCCGGGACAGAGTCGACTCCAAGGCCACGAAGCGGGGAGGTGGTGGTCTTCGAAGCAGGCCTGGGACTACCAGCCGTGGATTTCTTGGCAGAGGTATTGGACTTGTTCCACATAACTCTGCCTCAGCTGTCCCCCAACGCCATCGCCCGCTTAGCCATCTTCGAATGGGCGCTCCGGGCAGAGGGATGCGAAGGTCGCTCCGAGATCTTCGCTGCGACCCACGAAGCCATATGCCAACCGAAGCCACAAGACGGCCCTGGGGATTCCAAGGTGACGATAGCCTTTGGCAGCGTCAATTTCCAACTTCGGAAGGAGCATGCCCTCCACTTTCCTGCAAAAGCTATAAACGACAGGTGGTACACAAATTGGATACTTCGGTGGTTTTATGCCGAAGTCGGAGAGGACTCCCCCTTCGCTGGTCCTCTCCAGGAGATCTGGTTCCGGAAGGAGGCGGACATCTCTCCGAACCCTAGCCTGCTCTCGACGAGGCTAGGGCTGCTCACTTCGGTGGCTCGTCGCATGAGCATGCGTGACCTGGCGAGGAGTTCGTCGCCCTTCGGATCCCTCCCCTCGGAGCCAACTGGCCAATCGTGTTCCAACAGGCCTCGGAGGGGGACCTCCGAAACTTATGTAAACTCTACTCCCTGCAGCATCATATTAGATGAAGAAATCAACTGTACTCATACTTCATACCTTTTTCTTTCAGCGGCGCCTCTGGCATTGACTCCAGAGGACATAGTTCGGGCCACCAAACGAGTTCTGGGAGCCCCTTCGGTGGCCGAGAGGCAAAGAAGGTTAGAGCTGGTGGGGAGCTGGGAGCGATCCAACAGAGTGTGGAGAGCTCTCGGCATGGAGCCCCCGCATCTTCCCGACTTCGCCCCGACCAGAGCGGCTGTTCGCAAAAGGAAAGCCAATGTCGAGCCCTCGAAGAAGGCCGGCAAGCAGCCGCTCCGAAAGAAGAAAGTAGCGAAGCACCCTTTGGTGTTGGCGCCTGCCTCGTCTGCTTCGTCGCCAGGCGCGCAAAGCTCAGCCTCCGAAGAGGCAGAGGACTCCGACGGCCAGACAGCGGCGGTCTTCGAAGCCTACCTCCTGGACGACGAAGATATAGGGGAGGTCCCCCTAGCGCCTCCGCCAGGGAGGTGGTAAGTGTGACTCCGACTGCTCCCCCTGTGCCCGTCACCTTGCACGTGGAGTCAGACTCCCCTACCCCCAACTTGCCTGCACCCGAGGCGGTCCCGGCGGAGATCGTGGCTCCGACTGGAAATGTCGAGGGCAGGACCTCGGGGGATGACTTCGCCGACATCCTTTAGATGTACGAGGTCTTGGAGGATCCAGCAATCCTTCCCCACGAAGATCCCGGAGGTTCTTTCCGAAGCTCCTCCTTTTTTAACTAATACCTGCTTGCTATCTGTGAGAACATGTTTATTAATTTTGTTATCGAAATAGGTACCTCTTCGGGTGTTGATGCTTTGATGGCGTCCGAAGTCCCTGCGTCTTCGGAGGCTGCTATTCAAGCGGACCCTCCCGCTCCTCTGGAGGCCCCGAATTTGGCGGCGGAGAATGCGTCTTTCGGGGCGGACGACGTGCTTGCCGAGACGGAGTTGGCGACGGAGGTCCCTCCTGCAGTGGCAGCTTCGACCAACGAGGTTGCCTCCACCGCTGCGGTTCTGGTCGAAGGGGTGGCTGCTGATGGTCGGAGTACTCCTGCTTCACCCTCCTTCGTACCGGGGAGGGGCAACAATATTTCTAGCCTCGGTCTTCTTCCTGGCCAGGTCGCGGCCTCCGTTGGCAATTCGGAGGATGAGGCCGCAGCGGATGATGCTCAAGCTCTGTCTTGGCTTCCTCTGCTGGCTCCGTTCCTGGAGCACCGGAGTGGCCTCCGGAGACTCATGGAGCCCCTGGCTGAGAAAAGCTAGGACATCGCCAATTCGGAGTTGATCTCCATCTTGAGCGAGGCCAGGGCTTCGTCACTCAACACGGCCCTCGAAAGGGCTGCCCTTCAGGTATGAAAAGACACCATAGCTACTTCGCATTAATGGTCATAAATACTTCAGTACTTACTTAGTTCTTTTTGCAGCAATTTGTTCTTGCTAGAGCGGCAGCGACTTCCAACGAGGTTGAAGTTAATCGACTTAAACGGAAGGTCACTACCCTCCAAACGGCCCTTAACGACTCCACCGGGAAATCCCTCAGGCTGGAGGAAGAAGTCTTGGAGGAACGGAGGGCTAGGGCGGCGTCTGACGAAGCCCTTGGAGCCCTTCGTTCGTTTACCCAAGAGGTCGAGGCCGAGCGCGTCGTCCTTCGAACGGAGGTTGAAAGACTCCGCCAGGAGGCTGCTACCTCAAGTGCGCAGCTGGTGGAGCTCCAGGGGGCTCTTAGCCAGGCGATGGCCCTCAAGAGTTCTTTAATGCTCCGGGTGGCCGAAGTTGGTGCGACTGCTGCAAGCCTGGAAGCAGCGGAGAAGAAGAACTCTAGTACTGCGGATCGTACCTTGGAAGCCCTTCAGGGTACGCTGGAGTACTTCGACACCATGTGCCCTTCGTCTTCTGCTGCGACCCACGAGTCCCTTGACCGGAAGCTGACGAGGATCCAGGTCGATTCATCGTTGATGAAGAACTCCGGTATTCGGTACGGGGAGATCTCTGGACAGTGTGCTGGTATCGGGGTTCTTCGTCATCTTGAATCCCTTAGGATCCCCCTTGGCTCAGACGGGGGTTCGTCTCCTGGGGGCTTCGTGGACGACGACTTGCTGCGGCCATCTTCGGAGGTGGCTTCGGCCTGGGAAGCCTTCCGGTCGACTTGGAAGATGGACCATAAGGTCGCAGCTAAGGCCTGGATTGACGAGGCCCATCGGCAGAAGCAAGCGCAAACAAAGCCACCACTTCCTGCTTCGCCAGCCCCTTCGGTTCCTGCTCCGCCGACCGACCCGCAGGTCTAGCCGCTTAGGATTGCTATGTATATGAAGCCTTGTAAACCCTGTTTTTATTAATGAAAAAGTTATAAACGAGAACTTGTCTTGGGTGTTCTGCTCTTTTTTAGGTTTTGTCATGCCCTTCGAGACCTGACTTCGAACTTCTGGAAATTACCGACGAGCTCCGAAAGGAGTGGGCAAACCTCGAGGGTTTGAGGCCTTACCGCCGCTCCCGCTTTTCTGTTCCTCGCGGAGACGGAGGGGAGATCACCCTTGAAGTTCGAAGGGACGTCTTAGCTTATATTAAAGAGGAAGAGAAGACAGAGGGGTCCTCGTCTTCCGAACATATTGACTGGTCCGACTCGGAGTACCGAGTCGAAGACCCTGCGGAGGCCGACTCCGAAAGGCTCCTAACATGGGCTGAGCTTCAAGAGGAGCAGAAGAAACTGCGAGCCTCGAAGAAGAAGAGAAGCACTCGAACTAAAAGGACAACTTCGGTGGCTTCGAGCTCCGAACGGCAAAGTAGCCGTAGGGGTAGCTCTAGGGGCCGAAAAGGTCTCCGATTTTACTTAGGCTTAGACACAAATTTCTCTTAATGTACAAGTATAATGATTTAATGTGGAATGCTTCGAAAGTATGTTGTGTGACTCCTACCCTCCGACCCCCCTTGTGGGTGGCGGAGCCTTTACCATAGAAAAGGGTTCGCTAGGCACAATAAATGTCCGAACACCCGCATGCTTCGAACTTGTACTTATCATTTGCATTTTTAGTTTGCTTTCGAAGCCTAAAAATTTGCTCGCTTTTTTTAAGTCTTTAGACTCTTGTACGGATCTTAACAAGCCGGAGCCTGGAATCCGTAGGTTGGCCACCTTCGGCTCTTTTACAGATACTTCGCACCCGGAGGCCGAAAATCTGTTTTTCTTTAAAGTCCTTAGACTCTTCTACGGATCCTAACAAGCCGGAGCTTGGAATCCGTAGGTTGGCCACCTTCGGCTCTTTTACAGATACTTCGCACCCGGAGGCTGAAAATATGTTTTTCTTTAAAGTCCTTAGACTCTTCTACGGATCCTAACAAGCCGGAGCTTGGAATCCGTAGGTTGGCCACCTTCGGCTCTTTTACAGATACTTCGCACCCGGAGGCTGAAAATCTGTTTTTCTTTAAAGTCCTTAGACTCTTCTACGGACCCTAACAAGCCGGAGCTTGGAATCCGTAGGTTGGCCACCTTCGGCTCTTTTACAGATACTTCACACCCGGAGGCTGAAAATCTGTTTTTCTTTAAAGTCCTTAGACTCTTCTACGGACCCTAACAAGCCGGAGCTTGGAATCCGTAGGTTGGCCACGGAGCCCTTGAACCAATGGTTCGAAGGCAGCTGCCTGGGTCTTGAGAAAAATGCTTGGCTCTACAAGCATCTCTGTCCTCCTAATGCGTCCATCAGGAGTAAGGGATATTCGGAGAGCAAACAAAATTCGACCCTTATCTTTATTCATAGAAAGGAATGTTTTTACAAATGATTACAAGGGGCCCCTAAGCAAAATAACGCTTAAGGTGCTCCGCATGCCATGCATGCTTCAACTCTTCTCCTTCTAAATTGGCTAATTTAAATGACCCGGGGCGTCCTGAGCGTAAGATAACATATGGTCCTTCCCATTTGTTTCCTAGCTTCCCCGGAGCTATTACACTTCGCAATACCAAATGACCCGGTTTTAACTCATTTAGCTTTACCTTCGGGTCATACCATGCCTTGGTGTGCTTGTGGTACTTAGTTAGGTTCGCGACAGCTCGAAGCCTTGTTTCTTCTGATAAATCCAGCGAAGTGCTCCTGTCACTTTCGTCCCCAGGTTGTACTACGCGAAGCGATCCACCTCTGAGCTCCGTAGGAGTAGTGGCCTCATCTCCGAAGAGTAATCTAAACGGTGTGAACCCCGTTGACCTGGTTTGAGTGGTTCGAATGGACCACAAGATTTTGGGGAGCTCTTCGACCCACAGCCCCTTGGCCAATCCAACAATTCGGCGATTCAGCCCAGAAAGGATGTTCCCGTTGGCTCGCTCAATAGCTCCGTTGGACTGTGGATGTCGTACTGCTGCGAAGCACAACTTAATGCCCAGTTCTTCACAAAATGTTTGGAAGGTGTCAGCTTCGAACTGGGTTCCATTATCCACCGTCAACTCTCTTGGAACTCCGAACCTGCATATGATATCCTGCCAGAAAAATCTTTGCACATTCTTCGAGGTGATAGCTGTTAGTGGCTCCGCCTCAACCCATTTTGAGAAATATTCGATTGCCACCACCGCAAATTTCAAGTCGCCTTTTGACACTGGGAAAGGGCCTATGAGGTCCATGCCCCATCTAGCCATTGGCCATACTGGGGCAATAACTTGAAGCTGAGCTGGTGGGCGATGGCTCCGTCTGCCCATCCACTGGCAGCCTTGGCATGTTCGAACTAGTTCTTCCGCATCTCTTACTATTGTTGGCCAATAAAACCCTTGCCAAAGCGTCTTGCCTGCTAGCGCTCGAGGGGCTAAATGACCTCCGCATAGTCCTTCGTGGATGCCTCGAAGTATGTCTTGACCTTCGGGTTGTGAGATGCATCGAAGTAGGGGTGAACACACTCCGGCCTTGTATAGCACTTCATCAACAAGCTTGTAATTTCGAGCTCTTGCTTGCAACCTTCGAGCTTCTGGGCCTTCAGGAGGGTCCATGCTACTTTGCAACATGCTTATTATCGGAGCCCGCCAATCTGTAGTTGGAATGCACATTACTTCTGAAGAGGGTGTTTGATCAGCCGCTGGTTGCTCTAGTTCTTCGTAGAAAGCACCCTCCGGGAGGTCCACCGCCCCTGCTGCAGCCTTTGCAAGAATATCTGCAAGTTGATTCTCTGCCCGAGGGATACTTAGAACTGTAAACCCTTTGAATGTTGCTTCGGCCTTGCGGATTTCTTCAAGGTATTGCATGAGATGTGGATTTTTTGCTTGAAAACTTTTGTCAATATGCCCCGCGACGACTTGGGAATCTGTCTTGATCACTATTCTTGCAGCTCCGAGCGCTTTAGCCTTTCGGAGGCCTAGCAAGATTCCTTCATACTCGGCAATGTTGTTAGTGGTTCTGAAGTTGAGCCTTGCGGAATACATGTCCCTCTGCCCTGATGGTGATATGATGACGGCCCCTGCTCCGGCACCTGATGCTTGATAAGCTCCGTCAAAGAATATTGTCCAAAAACCTTCGGAGGGTTCTTCCGGGGTCCAAATTGCAGATGGAGTCCATTCTGCTACGAAATCTGCTATAATTTGAGATTTAACAGCTGTTCTCGCCGTGAAGGAGATTTCGAAGGGTGCCAGCTCGACCGCCCATTTTCCAATCCTGCCGGTGGAATCTTTGTTTCGGAGCATATCCCCAAGAGGATACGACGTAGGGACGATCAGGTTATGCGCCAAGAAATAATGCCTCAGCTTCCGCGAGGCCATTACTAGGGCATAAGCAAACTTCTCGAGCTCGGAGTATCTGACTTTAGCTCCGGATAATGCCTGCGACACAAAATATACTGGGTTCTGGACTAGTTTTCCTTTAAGCTCAACTTCCCGGACTAGTACTGCGCTCACTGCTGAATTTGTTGCTGCAAGATAAAGGAGCAATGTTTCTTCTGGGAGAGGAACGGTCAAAATTGATAATCTTCCGAGGTATTCTTTTATATCATCGAAGCTCTTTTGGCACTCCGATGTCCATTGAAAGCTTTCGGACCCCTTTAGTGCTTTGAAAACTGGGAGGCTCCGCTCTGCTGACCTGGCCAGGAACCTGCTAAGAGCTGCAAGTCTCCTTGCTAACTTTTGAACCTGCATAAAATTCTCTGGTGGAGCCATTCTTTGCAGTGCACTTATCTGTGTTGAGCTAGCTTCGATTCCCCTGCTCGAAACTAAGTACCCTAGCAGTTTTCCTGCTTGTGCTCCGAATATACATTTTTCCGGATTGAGGCGTACTCCACATGCTCGGAGGCTCTCGAACGTTTCAGCTAGATCTAGGCTATGCTGGTGCTTTTGAGCACTTTTTATTACAATATCATCCATATATGCCTCAACATTTCGGCCTATCTGATGACCTAGAGCTTTAGCTATTAAACGAGAAAAGGTTGCTCCGGCATTCCGCAGCCCAAAAGGCATTCTTACATAACAAAATACTCCGGAAGGAGTTATAAAGCTTGTCTTGGCTTCGTCTTCGCGTTTTAGCCATACTTGATGATATCCGGAGTATGCGTCGAGGAAACTTAGCAATTCGGACCCAGCTGTGGCATCTACCAACTGATCTATTCGGGGCATCGGGTAGGGGTCTTGCGGGCATGCTTTATTTAATGAAGTGAAATCAATACACATGCGCCACTTGCTCGAGTCCTTCTTCCTTACAAAAACAGGGTTAGCCAACCACTCGGTATGGGATACCTCCCTGATGATGCCAGCCCTTAACAATTTTTCTACTTCGGCCTTGGCTAGGCTTGTTCTTTCTGCTGACAGCTTGCGGAGCCCCTGGCGTAATGGCTTGGCCTTCGGGTTTACGAGCAGACTATGCTCGATGATGCTTCGATCGACCCCGGTGATGTCTTCGTCAGCCCAAGCAATTATGTCTAGATTTTTCCTGACGACTTCTTCTAACGAGGCAGTTATTTCCAGAGATAGCCCTTTGCCGAATTGCACTGGGTACTCTTTGCCATCTTCCGAGATTATTATTGTCTCAACATCGCCCTCTGGGCTTGGCTTGAGCGAAGACCCCTTTGGAGGGTTCGAGGCCTCCAGTACTTCTTCGACGCTTTCCGCCACATTATGCACTTGCCGGGGGTCCAATAGCTGCCCATGGCCATACTCTGTCCTCCTGGCTATAGCTTGGTCTCCTGAAATAGTAAGCACTCCACCTTGCGTGGGCATTTTGAGACAAAGGTAATTATGGTGTGCTATAGCCCCGAACTGGTTCAACATCCCTCGGCCGAAGATAGCATTGTAAGCGTATGGGGCATCAACCACATCGAAGATCACCTCTTCTACTCGGGTCAAAGGCCCCTCTCCGAAGGCAACCTCGAGGCCTATTTGGCCGAGGGCATCGAGAGGCGGTCCTGAGAACCCTTGAACCGGCCGGGCTGCTGGAAGTAGATGCTTCCGTGGTATGCACATCTGATCGAAGGCCTGGACAAAGAGTATGTCTGCGGAGCTCCCACCATCTACCAAGATCCTTCGAACTTCTACTCCTGCTATATCAGCAGAGATGACCAATGGGTCGGCATGGGGAACTTTACCCCCGCAGCATCATTGGCTGTGAATGAGATGGGCACACGGGACCATTCTGGCATCCCTTCGGCGGAACTTGAGGTCCCAATGTGCCCGACCTCGTGGACGTACTCACGCCGCTGCCTCTTGGACATGGTTCCGAGGGTCCCACCTCCGGAGATGGGTAGGACCACTCTCTTGCCGCGGTCCTACGGGTCTTCTTGCTTTGGTGGTGGCATAATACTGGCCACCGACAGCCGCATAGGGGCTTCGAGGGCACTGGCCCGGGCCACAACTTGTACAGGCTCCGGCCGTGCCGATGGTGGGGCTCGATCCGAAGTGCCCCCTGGTACTTCATTCAAGGTAGTCGCCCCGAAGGGCCAACACTGCCTTGCAGTCCTTCGTGTCATGACTTCTATTGTCGCCATGCACACAATAGAAAAAACTCTGGCGTCTGCCAGGCATCCTTTCTTGAGGCTTTGGTGGCCCGGCCTTGAAATTCTTCGCCTGCTGGAAATTGGCAGGTGCCTTTGGAGCAGAGGGTGCAATGTTTAGCACCTCCGAACGGAAATGCTTCTTGCTCCACTTGTACTCGTTGAAGCGGCTGTCTTGTGGAAGTTGCAGAGCAGCGGAGGTTTCGGGCTCCCTTTTGACTTCTCGTATGGTGGGTAATGGTGCTTCAGCTCGCCGAAGACATCCTTCCTCCACCTTGGCATACTGTTTGAAGTATGCCATGAGCTGCCCCACAGACGTCACCGGCTTTCGATGGAGTTTGCTGAGGAGGTTGGGGTTCAGCACCCCCTCGCGGGTAGCATCAACTACCGAAGAGGTAGACAGGCCCTTGATCTGTGACTTGGTGTGGGCGAAGCGCGTGAAGTACTCCCGGAGGGTTTCTCCCGCCCGCTGCTTTACCTGGAACAAACTTCCTGTGGACATCGGGGCCACGAAGGTGCCTTGGAAGTTGCTCACAAATTTCTTTTTTAGCTGCTCCCAGGAACTGATCGATCCTGGCTTCAGGGACCAGAACCAGCGGAGTGCCACGCCTTCGAGAGCGAGGGGGAAGCATTTTGCCATGGTGCTTCGCACCCCTCCGCTCGCTTCTATTGCCAGGGCGTAAGAGCGGGCGAACTCTCTGGGGTCCGACCCCCCGGAGTACTTGTGCAGCTTCGAGGCCTTGAATCTGGGGTCGAAAGGCACTCTCTGCAAATCCGAATGTAATGGAGACTCGTTATCGAAGGATGCATTCTCGGCTTCCTCCGGGACTTGGATAACTTCTGGGGGATTGTGGGTACCACCGTCTTGAGGCCCTCCTGGAGTTTCGGTGGAAGCTTGAGTGCGGAGGCGATCGGCGGCCTCTTGCCTCCACCTGGATACCTCCTCCTGAAGCCTGGCTAGCTGCGTAGCCTCGGTTTCGGGAGGGCCTTCGTCTTCGTCGGAGGGCACTTCTGGATCTCGGCTAGCTGCGTAGTCGGTCTGAAGCACCGTAGGAGGAGCCAAAGGGCCTCGGGGCGCTCGACGCCCGGCAGTCTCGGCGGGAATCGCCGGATTAGCCGAGGGTCCAGCTCCATTGGTCCGAGGGGACCTTCAGAGAGGACCCGAAGCCTGACTTCGCTTCGGAGGCATAGCAAGCCGCGAAGAGGTCTTGGAGATGGAGGACTTCGAACGACTCGAGGGGTCGAGAGAAGGCCTTCGGGCTGCACTAAGAAGCCCTTAACTGAAGGGTGCGCGGGATCTTGGGACTCCGAGACTCCCTCCGTAAGTGCTCTTCGAAGTGCAGTCAGCAGCAGAGAACAAGCTTTTAGAACTTGGTTCCCCACGGACGGCGCCAACTGTTGGCGCAAATGTTACGCCAACAGGTTCTCTGAAATCAAGAACGGACAAACAGGAAGTTTGTGTTTTAGGACTACTTTGAGCCTCCGAAATGGATAATAGCTCAAGTGGTCCGAATATGTGTAGATGAATAACTTCTTCGGTCCCCTTAACAAGGTACAATGGGGGGTATTATAGGGGAAAAAGCATAAGGAAAAGACCTTTTTACCCCTAACATACAACCGACATAGTGGAAACTATTCGGTACTATAAACAAGGTTACATACTGTAAAGTACTGCAAGGTAGATGGATAAGCTGGACATCCAATTAGTCATGTCCTTAGGCTTCGAGGCCTCAATCTTCCATTCGGAGGGTTCTCCAGAGCTTCGCACCGTTGCACCCTTCGGCGTGGCGACGCATGCTTCGAACCACAGTTCACCAGCTTCGGAGTCCTCACCCGCCTTTGAAGGATTAATCTTTAAGTCTTGGAAATGGGGTAATTTCCCCCAACAGTAATTTCGGCCGAAAATGCACATGTCCCGGGTTAGGCTGAATCCCTATAGGGCCGAAGGACCACTGGGCTATGGGCTTCGGAAGATTCCAGCTAGCGCACATCCTTTGGCTCGGAGGCCTTCGGAGGCCTAGTCCGCCAAAGCTTCGGCCCGAGGAGCAGGCTTCGGCGGGCCTGGCCGAAGGCCCACTTCGGGCAAGAGTTAGAGATTGAGTCTGATTTTTGACTAAGTCTTTTACGCGTGATCAAACATAATTCCACTAGATTAGGCTTACAGATTAAAAGTCTAACCCCTATAAATATAGGGGTGAGGCTGGTTCAGACCCCCTAACAAAAATCAACCACAAATCCCTAGCTTTGAATCACATTTTATTTTATCTTTACTTTTCTGTACTCTTCATGGGTTTGCCTGCTAGCCCTCCGACGACCACTTCGGTATAGTGGTAATCCTTGTTACTTCGCTTGTGAAGTATCTGTTAATCTATGTAATAGATTGCTATTGCCTTGTTACTTCACCTGTGAAGTATCCGTTAATCTACGTAATAGATTGCTATCGCCTTGTTACTTCGCATGTGAAGTATCCACTAATCTGCGTAACAGATTGCTACCTTCGCCACTAGTCCAACACTTAGCAGAATTCGGTCCTCAAGCCAAATTGGTACTTCGAATCTACTCCGTTGCAGGTTTCCACGTTCGAAGCTATTTCGTCGGAGGTGTCTGGAGCCAAGAGATCGGTTTCGAAGGTTGCTAGAGCACCCTTCGGTTAGACTACTGCTTCGACCATACGCCAACATGCTTCGCCAATAGACTTCTTCACAATAGGATTCGCCACGCTCGTACTCCGCTCCAGACGAAGTCGCGCTCACACGTTGCGCCTAAGTCATTATTCTGTATCTTAATGTATCATAGACTTCGCACCGAACCCCGCTGTTCGGAGCTGATTGTCGCGTCTAGATCCGTTCGGAGTTTATCTTCGGCCATATTGGTCCGAACGCTGAAGGTATCCTTTGGCAGGACACTTCGCACCAGATGCCGAAGGTACCCTTCGGCGACACCCTTCGCACTATACTTCGAATCAGTCAGGCTCCGCTCGGTTTGCTGATTTGTTCTATTTAATATATTTCTTTCGGCTAATTGGATTATTTTGTGTGATCTGATTACTTGGCGACTCCACCCCCTTACCACAGTTAAGGGCAGTCGGAACGCGATGTCAGTGTGGTGTTACGCTTAGGCTTGTCCCTAAGTATCCCCACACTTTTGGATCATCGAACTGACCCAAGTGTGGGGGCACATTTCTATGTCAACACACTTTTTGGCGACTCCGCTGGGGACCAGCTACGCCAACATGACGGGTACATCTACATCAGCCACTGGTACATCTACAACGACTACTACGCCTACACCGCTGATGGACACCATGGGAGGCACAGATATCAACAACCGCAACATCCTAACACCTACTCTTGAAGATATTCTCGCAGAAGACCGAGCAGAGATCGAGGCAAAGATGAAGGCCCTCCAAGACATGATGCTGGGGAGCTACGTCAAGACACGCGCGGGCTTCATCAAGTGTGACATCATCGTCCCCGACCTTGCTCGGATCTAGGTAACACTCGTATCGCCTCGTTTATCTTCTTTAGAGATTGAGAAAAAAATAGCCGCATCGGTAGATCAGGCCGTTAGCGCTTCGCTAGCCAACCGTTTAGATTCGGCAGTTAGCTCCCAAGTAGAGGCGACACTTAGAAGGTTCAGCTTTACTGAGGTTGTACCATCAGCCCCAATTGCTAGTATACCTTCGGTAAATCATGTGTAACGCAGAACTGACGGTAGCACTGGCAAGACCATTGCGTCTCCGATCTTAACACCCGTGGCCGAGACTAGTCATTATGCTTACGGCCAAGCTAGCGCCGCGTACCATGCACCACCGCCACCTGCACCGGCGCCAGCCCTGCCCACGCTGCCTGCACCACATACACAGGTGCCTGGGCTCAAGCACGTCATACAGCTAGCGCATAGAGAAGAGGCCCATGGCCGACACGCCGATATCCCGCCGCGTGTTGTGCCCCCGCACGAGAGACATCCGCAAGCAGCAGGCCAAGATGACCTAGAGGAGCGAATCCTTGCACTATTTAGGGAATGCGCCGATTTCGTGCCTAGGGGTCGGGCTAGGGTTTACCGGGAGCCATATCCTGATCATTTCGATACAATACCCTACCCCCGCAGCTATAGAATTCCTAAATTCACTAAGTTCGACGGCAAAGGTAGCAAAACCACACTAGAGCATGTTAGTCAATTCCTAGCACAGTGTGGAGAGGCTAGTGGATCAGACGCTCTAAAACTTAGACTATTTTCTCTCTCACTATTCAGCACCGCTTTCACTTGGTTTTCAGCGCTCCCGCCAAACTCCGTTCAAACGTGGGACGAATTAGAACAAAAATTCCATGACTACTTTTATATGGGTGAGACAGAACTTAGGTTCTCACACTTGACATCGGTTAGGCATAAGTCTAACGAGGGCATCTCTGAGTATATCAGGCATTTCAGGGATAGTAGAAACCGATATTTTTGTCTTAATATTTCAGAAAGGGATTTGGCGGATCTAGCTTTTAGCGGGTTGCATTCCGAGATTAAAGAGAGACTAGACAACCAAAACTTCTTAGAGGTTAGCCAAGTCTTGCAGCAGGCTCTGATCCAGGAAGGCCGAGCCAAAGATAAAAAGTTTATCAAGACGTTTAACAAGCATAGGGCTGAAATCCACGTCATGGAACACTCCGATGAGGAGGAATCAGAAGAGGAGGATTCGACCGACATGTACACGGCCGAATGGGTTTGGAACGCTAAGAGTAAACCTATCACTTGCTGTGAGTTACGACCGTCTCCCACGAAGAATCGGCCTAGTGAGGTCAAGTACTCATTTGACATAACTAAGTGTGATAAAATATTTGATTTTCTCTTAAAGAACGAGCTTCTCAGGTTGCCGATGAGTTGAAGACACATCCATACTATAAGTGGCATGACTCGCATTCACATAATACTAATGACTGTAATGTTTTTCGGTGGTAGGTTCAATTGGCCATAGAAGAAGGATTATTGAAAATAGACCACAATCCAAAGATGAAGCTGGACAAAGATCCCTTACCCGTAAAGCCGTCGACCTCGGCGAGAAGGTGTTGATTCGTCCAGAATAGGCCGAGTTGACTAAAGGGAAGGCAGTAATAGTTGGAGAGCCGCGCACATGCACACTCATACCTAAGAACCCCAAGGTGGGAGTGTGGAAACAAAACGTTAGCATTCCTTCGGCTAGGGCTCGCAAGAAGCCAAAGGTAACATATAAGATGTTGTTAAACAAGCAGCAAAGAAAAGCCAAGGAAACATACCCCCTCGCTAAGAAACTAAGTCAGCCGAAGGGCCCAAGACATCCGGACGGTGGCTTCGGACCGCAGTGGCCGAGCCCTCCTCATGATGGCTTCGGACCGCAATGGCCGAACCCTCCACACGATGACTTCGGGCCATAGTGGCCTAACATTCCGTATAGTGGCTTCGGACCTCAGTGGTGAGGAGCCATGCTGAATAGCGTGGGCCTCATGGCTCCAGAAGTGATGAGTCATTGTCAACGATAGTCAAAGAGGACAGAAGAAAAGAGGAGATCTGCTATTTCATGGGCCGCGTGTGACTCAGGTACACGGGCAGCGAGCGACTGTCAGGCAGAGGAGGCTGCGAAGTCGGGCTGGCCCAATCCGGGTACATGGGCCAGAAGCAGTAGAAGACCCACTAGGCTGTTGACCAGGATTGACTCAGATACACGGGCGGTGAGCGATTGCCGGGCTGAGAGAGCTGCGGAGTCGGGCCGACCCAATCCGTGTACCTGGTGCAAAGTCGGTGGAGGCTTTGTCAGTTTCGGCGCAAAACTGACAATCGTCGATCTTGTATCCGACTGTCCAGAAGAGAAGCCGTAGTCGCTACGAAAGCTTAGCTTCCGGATAAGTCATCTGTAACTCTAGGCCCACAGTCAGTCAGTCGTGTCTGTAAAAATTCCTAAGGGCAGTAGAGTCTTTTCCTTTACTCTTGAGTCTGTAAAAACCCTAAGGGGCTGGTAGAATGTTCCTAGTGTTGGGAGCCTATAAATAGGACCCCAATCCCTAGGGTTTGGACTACCCTTTTGGCTGAATTCAATACTACTCCTTTGGGTCACTTTTTGTCTCTTGCCTTGCCTCTCTCCTCTCCTATTCTTGCTTGCGCCGCCAGGGAGTTTTGCCCCTGTTGTTGCTGTTTTGCATTTATTGTTGAAGTGAAGTTTCTCTTCTCAAATCGTGCGCAGCAACATCTGAGTTTTAATGGCTTCATTTCATTTGCACAGCAAGTTTTTCCCATAATTTTTGTGGCTTCGGAAGCTTCGGCTGGGTGTGTTCTTCACGCAAGTAGTACTAGTTCTTGCTGTTGCAAGTAGTAGTGCTACTGTTGCTACAGTATTCGCTGCCAGCTTTTTACCTTCTACTGCACAGCTTTTTGATCGAAGCTGACAGGATCCAGAAATGTTTCTGGCTGTTTTCTGGCGAAGCCATCCTTCTCTGTTCGAAGCCCCTCAGCTCCATGAGGCAGGCTTCGATCTATCATCTTCGAAGGCTTTGTTCAAACTTCGTACTTGGTTTGAGTCCTGTGTTGCTAGCTTCGAAGTATTTTCTGAACAGACAGCATCGCATACTTCGAGCGACGTTGCGAAGGTACTCCGGCCATAGCTGTTCGAAGTCCACACTTAGTTAGTTTTCGAAGTTGGGTTCGAAGCTTGTTTTTTTTCTGCTAGGCTTCGCTTTGGTTTCTTTGTGACGTGTCAGTCTTCGCTACTCTTTTCGAAGCTTTCTCTTTTCGAAGGTAGAGTGTAGGCTTCGAGTTTGGTCTCTCTATCGTGTGACAGGCTTCGCTTCTGTGATCGAAGGTTGTTCGTCTGTTTGTTGAGTTCGAAGTTCTGTGTTCGAAGGTTTGACTTCGAAGCTATCGGTTCGAAGCTGTGTTCGAAGTTTTGTCTTCGAAGTACACACTTCGAAGCAGGCTCCGACATTTGTCATACTTTGCTTCGAAGCATACTTCGCTTCTTGCCACTTCGAACTAGACTAGACCCAAACACCTTCGGCATCTTTGACAGGCTTCGCAACTGACCTCCGAAGCAGGCTCCGTCACCAACCTCCGAAGCAGGCTTCGACCAGCGAAGCAGACCTCGACGTGCGAAGCAGGCTTCGCCAAGTTCCGAACAGGAGACAAATTTGGACAGTAACTTCTCATTTCACCTTACATATACTTAGATCATTTCATTGGGAAGTTTAGGCCTGTTACACAGTGTTCATCTGCCTAGTTGCACTTCTTTAATAGTTCTCTGTTTAACATCAGTTGCTTCTAGGTTAGATACCCTTAGACTTAGGCCTTCTGTTTATTTTCTGCTGCTTAGTCTTTTGAGGTGCGTTGGGTATTGGGAACAGGCCATTGATTCGAAAGAATTTTTAAGGCGCCCATTCACCCCCCCCCTCTGGTCGCTACTTTCAGTCTTACAAGTGGCCGAACCCCTCGTACAGTAGCTTCGGACCCTAGTGGCCAAACCCTATGCGGAGCGAGTTCGGCCCCCAATGGCCGAACCCCGCACCACTCTAGATGAACCCATCGATAGGAGGCTTCGTCCTGCACTGGCCGAACGTACCTCCAGTCTGGCAGGACCACTCATTGATATGGTCTGAGACACCATCCACTCTGCCGAACCCCCCTCCGGGTAACGGGTTCGGCTCACAGTGGTTGAAGCCACTAGAGCCGCCGATGCCTTCGCCGTACAACTGGGCGGGGACTCCATGGGCTCCATACGTATCACAGCCAAAGTATCCTCCGCAACTTAATGCTATGCCTTGTTTTCCTTCGGAGTATCATGAATGGCGGGAACAAACAGACGTAGCGAAGGGAGGCATCATCCATAGGCTGTCTGTGGTACCTCCAAATCGGCTCGTGCAGAGCGAAGTCGAAGAATATCGGCACGAAGAGGCAAAGGGCAGGGAGTCTGAAGCTCTCACAATCAGTGTAGGGTCTCAGGAAGTCCGAATCCCGAAGGCCCCGTCGCCAAAGTCTGACAGAGGTAAGTTCCCTGCTTCGGCCGAAGCCCGCGCTGGAGCCTGGTCTGATCGGCCGAACAAGGCCGGTCCGATTGCCGGGGTCCGCAGCGAAGGCTCCTCCGAATACAGAGTGCGCGAGGCCGAGGTGGGCAATACCACTTTGGCTAAAGTTAACAGGGACTCGACAGTGGCACTCGGCACCAAGCCACAACCATCTTGGGCACCTCCAGGCATGTCCAAATAACAAAAGAGGCGTCTACAATGACTACGGGCACAGGAGATGCGCGAGAAGAAGGCCGAGGACAAGCGAGACACTATTTTTGAAGAAATTTGACTGCGGCCAACGACGAGACATGTATGGAGAATGAAGTCGGTTGAGATAACCAACCCGGTTCCTAGTCTGAGTAATGACGATGACGACATGCTCGACGATGACTAATCGCGTGTCTCTGAGTGGCCTGCACCCTAGGCGATGGACATCAATGTCGTCATGCTACCCACTGAGTTTTCCCTGCCGCAGGACGAGGCTGAGGTTGCTCAGTTGAACCTCGGCCCGCGCAATGCTATCTTTGAGAAACCCAAGGACTCGGCTCACCACCTAAAGCCTCTCTACATCAGGGGTCACATTGACGGAAAGCTGATTTCCCAGATGCTTGTTGACGGTGGCGCCACTGTTAACTTAATGCCTTACTTGCTATTGAAGAAACTTGGTAGGGATGAGGATGATCTGAAGAAAACCAACTTGATGCTCAACGGCTTCAACGGCGAGAGTTCTGAGGCCAAAGGCGTGCTCTCCATGGAGTTTACAGTAGGCAACAAGACATTGCCAACAACATTCTTCGTCATTGATGTACAAGGTAATTACAACGTGCTGCTTGGGCGTGACTGGATTCACGCAAATTGCTGCATTCCTTCTACTCTGCACCAGTGCCTAATTCAGTGGGATGGCGATGAAGTAGAAGTCATACCCGCAGACACTTCGGCCCAAGTGGCATTGGCCGATGTGTCAGTTGACGTCGTTCACATCAAGGTAGAGTGCCTGTCAAGTAGATATCTTTTGGATTACGATTTTGTTAGCGTGTCCGGAGGACATTTTGTACTAGTGCCTGTAAAGTCGGCTAGTGTAGCATGGCTATTTTTATATTAGTAGTCATGTCTAGCAAGAGTAATCTGGATTGGCTAAAGTCTCGTGTAGTGCAGTATCGGTCTACTAAAGACGGTATCGCCGAAGCCATCGAGGACTTTAGCGAAGTAGAGAAATTAGGACAAGGTTTTGCGTCGGCTGATCCCTTAGAAGAAGTTGACATAGGTGATGGTAGCATCCCGAGGCCAACTTTTGTAAACCAACATTTACGGCCTGATGAAAAGGCCGAAGTAATGAAGTTGCTTCGGTCATATGTCGACTGTTTCGCATGGGAGTATAGCGAGATGCCGGGACTAAGCCGCGAGCTCATGGAGCATCGACTACCTATCAAGTCCAGATTTAGGCCTTATAAACAGCCTCCTCATTGCTTCAATTCGGCCATCTATGACCGGGTTAAAGAAGAAGTGGAACGACTGCTCAAAGCTGAATTTATTAGTCCATGCAGGTATGCAGAATGGGTCGCTAATATTGTGCATGTAGAAAAGAAAGGGAGCAGCAAAATACGAGTTTGTCTTGATTTCATGGATCTGAACAAACCACTCCGAAGGATGAGTATCCGATGCCGATAGCCGACATTCTAATCAACGATGCTTCAGGACACAAGGTACTAAGTTTTCTTGATGGCAATGCTGGCTATAATCAAATCTTTATGGCTGAAGAGGACGTCTACAAGATAGCCTTTCGATGCCCTGATTTTGTCGGTTTATTTGAGTGGGTCGTTATGACTTTTGGTTTAAAGAATGCTGGCGCTACGTATCAACATGTTATGAACTTGATCTTTCATGACATCCTAGGAGTTATGTTAGAAGTTTACATTGATGATGATGTAGTCAAATCGGACGCTATGGGAAACCATTTAGCCGATTTGAAAGTTGCTTTTGATAGGATGCGACAGTATGTCTTAAAAATGAACCCACTCAAATGTGCTTTTGGCATGTCGGTGGGTAAGTGCTTAGGTTTCATGATTCACGAAAGAGACATAGAGATTGATCCTAAGAGGCTTGAGAAAATTAGAAACATTACGGCGCCGACATGCAAAAAAAATGTGCAAAAGTTGCTAGGCAAGATGAATTATTTGTGTCGCTTTATATCTAACTTGTCTGGCAAGATTGATGCCTTTGTCCCCATACTCCGGCTAAAGAACGAGGCTGAGTTCACTTGGGGGGCATGCCAGCAAAACGCCTTTGAGAAAATCAAGGAGTGGTTGTCATTGTCGCCCGTGGTGAGACCACCCAAAGCCGGGATTCCGTTTCGGCTGTAAATCGTTGCTGAAGAAAGCGTGATCGGGGCCGTGCTAACCCAGGAGGTTGAAGGAAAAGAGTACATCATCACGTTCTTGAGCCGCCACCTGCTGGATGCCGAGACCAGGTACGCATTTGTGGAACGTTTATGTTTATCACTTTACTATGCGTGTACCAAATTACGCCACTATCTTCTCCCTACTACATGTGTTGTTGTTTGCCAAGCTGATGTTATAAAACACATGTTACAAAAGCCGATTCTATGTGGAAGAATCAGAAAGTGGGCTTACACTTTGATTGAATATTATTTGACCTATGAACCTCTAAGAGCTATGAAAGGCCAGATCATAGAGAACTTTATAGTTGATCATCACATAGACGTCAGTTGGGGTTTAGAATTCATCGACCAAATTCACCCTCCTTCCTCGAAAGGGCATCGGTTCGTGTTTATGGCGACAGACTACTTCACCAAGTGGACCGAGGTTGTGCCTCTCAAGAACATGACTCACAACGAGGTACTTGACTTTATCTTGAAGCACATCATACATAGATTCGACATTCCTCAAACTCTCACTACAGATCAAGGTAGCTCATTTGTTTCTGAGGAAGTGAGAAACTTTGCTGAATATTATGGTATTAAGTTGATAAATTCTTCGCCCTACTATGCTCAGGCCAATGGTTGGGCTGAGTCTAGTAATAAAACTGTGATTAAACTCATTAAGAAAAGAATTGAAGAGTTCCCTAATAGGTGGCATAAAGTGCTCTCTGAGGCGCTATGGGCTTGTAGAATTGCAAAGCACGGTGCTACCAAAGTTAGTCCATATGAGTTGGTATATGGACAAGAAGACATTCTACCTTTAGAAGTAGATCTTGGCTCTCTAAGAGTGTTAAAGCAAGATGGCTTATCGGTCGATGAGTATGAAACTATTTTGAAAGACAATCTAGAAGAAGCGACCGATAAGAGATTGAGGGCTTTAGAAGCCATAGAAATAGACAAGAGGAGAGTAGCTAAAGCCTACAATAAGAAGGTTAAACCAAAATCGTTTCAAGTAGGTGACTTGGTTTGGAAGCCAATTTTACCCTTAGGCACTGAGTGTCCCAAATTTGGTAAATGGTCGCCTAGTTGGGAAGGCCATTTCAAAATAGTCGAAATCGCTCCTGGCAATGCATGTGTTAGAATCTCTACAAGAAGAACGGTTTCGAAGAGCTTTGAATGGTAGATACTTGAAAAGGTATTTCCCAAGTGTGTGGCAAACAACTTAAAAGGTGTCGAAAGGCCAATATGGAAGGTATCTCCTTTAGCCCATTGTGCTTTTAGTTCACTTAGTTCACTAAAATTTAGGGGGGCATGTGTTGATAGCAAAAAATGGCATTAATGGTTAAGATTGTCAAAATATCAATTTTGGTAATCTGGGCCGAAAATGCAGATGTCCCGGGTTAGGCCAAAACCCTACAGGGTCGAAGGACCACTAGGCTACAGGATTCGGAAGCTTCCAGCCAGCCCACAGCCTTTGGCCCGGAGGCCTTCGGAGGCCCACTCCACCGAAGCTTCAGCCCGAGGAGCAGGCTTCGGTGGGCCTGGCCGAAGGCCCACTTCGGGCAAGAGTTAGAGATTGAGTCCGATTTTTGACTAAGTATTTTACGCATGATCAAACAGAATTCCACCAGATTAGGCTTAGAGATTAGAAGTCTAGCCCCTATAAATATAGGGGTGAGGCCGGTTAAGACCCCTCTCCCCAACAAAAATCAACCACAAAGCCCTAGCTTTGAATCACATTTTACTTTATCTTTACTTTTATGTAGTCTTCGTGGGTTTGCCTGGAAGCCCTCCGACGACCACTTCGAAATAATTGTAATCCTTGTTACTTCGCTTGTGAAGTATATGTTAATCTACGTAATAGATTGCTATCGCCTTGTTACTTCGCCTATGAAGTATCCGCTAATCTACGTAACAGATTGCTACCTTCGCCACTAGTGCAACAGTAAGCAGAATTCGGTCCTTAGGCCGAATTGGTACTTCGAATCTACTCCATTGCAGGATTCGTCACGATCGTACTCCGATCCAGACAAAGTCACGCTCGCGCGTTGTGCCTAAGTCATTATTTTGTATCTCACTGTATCGGAGACGTCACACCAAACCCCGCTGTTCAGAGGTGATTGTCGCGTACAGATCCGTTCGGAGTTCATCTTTGGCCATATCAGTTTGAACACCGAAGGCACCCTTCGGCGGGACACTTCACACCAGACGCTGAAGGGTACCTTCGGCGACACTGTTCGCACTATAGTTCGAATCAGTCAGGCTCCGCTCGGTTTGCTAATTTGTTCTATTTAATATATTTCTTTCGGCTAATTCGATTATTTTGTGTGATCTGATTACCTATCGACTCCACCCCCTTCCCATGGTTAAGGGTAGTCGGAACGTGGCATTAGTGCTACATTATGCTTAGGCTTGTCACTAAGTATCTGCACACTTTTGGATCGTCCAACTGACCCAAGTGCGGGGGCACATTTCTATGTCAACAGTGAGGTCTATTTTCAAAGCGCGAACCTGAAAGCAACGAGGTCTCCCAAACTGACGCAGACCAAATCCACTAACACGTGGTCTAACATCATATAAAGCATGATGTACACCACGACGGGCAAAGTCTCTCATGTGACCATGGGGAGCCTCAAAATCAGAATGATAGTGATAATTAAACTCATGCATAACTAAAGATGGGTAATGCATGTCCTGAAAGTTCATCACCTAAGCACGTCGTTCATCCTTGATACGAGGATAACAAAACCCAACCAAATGACCTACTCGCTGGCGATAGGAGCAATGATACACTTTCTTGGATGTAGGTGCATGGATTTCAGGTGCAAATCTCACAGACTTTATGGGTTTCTCCTTAGGGTGTATCTTTGGTGGCAGTAGAGTTTTCTTTGTAGGTTAGGTAGGATTCTTGGCTTTTTGATTGGAGTCTAACTGGGCTCTCTCTTTATCAAGGGTAGTAGGTGGAGTGAACACAGTTTTGCTCGGAGTGTTTGGTGTGGTCCTCTCATAACCCAACCCTAGAGCTAACCCTGCCCTGTCAGCACACATTTTAGTTCTAGCCAAAAGCAAATCCATTTTACCCTTCCCTTCGGTACATTTATCCACTATGGAAGAAGGAAATCATTTTCACACTTGAGTTTTCCGACTTGCTCTCTAGCAAAGTTAAGTTGATCCTTAAGGGTGATGTAGGTGGAACAAGCCGGATGCACATCCTTAGAACACTCATTACTCTCCAATCTAGCCTTAAGTTCATCAACATGTTTATCCCTAAATTTTATGCTTTCAATGAGTAAAGGACAATTCATGCTTTCATTGATGACAACAAGACTAGATTGCACCTCCAAAAGCTGCTTCTAAGAAATTTCAAGATTTTCAATAATTTGAGCATGAACCAAATGCAGCTGAGCATGTTCAGTCATTACAATAAGACAAGACTCACATTCAACATTTTTAGACTTAGATTTTAGCATGACAAGTTTAGTGGAAATAGCTTCTAGCCTGAATTTTAGTTCCTTTCGTTCGTTAGCAGCTTGTTTAAGTAATCTATCCTAAGAAATGACAGCATCATGTAATTCATCATTTTTAATAAGGAGCTAGTCACGGGATAGATATATCTCAGATGAGTCTAGCTCATCACCGTTATGGATAGCGTCGACCATGAAGCAAAGGTCGATGGAGTCATTATCTTCTTCTCCTTCTTTTCTTTATTCTTGGGAGGCTCCTCCTCATCCGAGCTAGGCTCCTCACTTGATGAACTATCGATGTCGCTAAGGGCGGCCACAAAAGCTCTGGCTAACTTTTTAGCCACTTTTCTCTACTTCCCTTTGAAGAAAGGTTTCTTGTTCCTTTTCTGGTGTTTGTGCTCATTTTCATTTTTCATTTTAGTTTCAGTCAATTAGCTTTAATGTGAGAAAGATCTCCACACTCAAAACATCTCCGAGACCCTCCTCTCCTCTGATCCCGTCTATCATTATAGAATCGGGTGAACTTTTTGACTATGAGGGCAAGCTCCTCATCGTCTAATGTGTCCATCTGCTCTTTAGTGACAGAGACCAAAGAAGACAAGGCAAAACCTCCAGACAAAGCACAAACTCCAGAACCACCAGAAAATTACCTCCAAATGAGGTGCCACTGCAAGAGTTCCTAATTTCAGAACGAGATGCATTGGCAATCTCGGTGGACTTAAGCTTACTGAAGAGCTCGTCGCAAGTCAATGTGTCGTAGCTTGCTAACTCTTCAATATTAGAGATCTTCACCTCTCATATGCTACGATCAAGAGCATAGAGAAGTTTGATAGGTCTATCATGATCCGAATAAGCTAAAGTCCTAGTGGAGCGCAAATTGCTCATAATCCCATCGAAACGAGCAAACATGGCATTTACAGATTCACTAGGGCCTTGCACAAACATTTGATATTCTTGATTATATGTGCTTTGGCACCTAACCTTAATATGAGTAGTGCCCTTATGAAAAGTTGCCAGAGTGGTCCAAATTTAATACGCAATTCATAGGTGCTGGACCCTATCAAACTCATTGCGACTCAGACTAATGGACGGTATATTTCTTGCCTTCTTGTTACAATTGTACTAACTTTTTTAGCTTGGGTGGTGCAAGTTTCAGGAATCACATATCGGGAATCAACAATGTCCCATATAGCACTTCTTTGGCTTAGTAAGTAAGCCTCTATGTGCACCTTCCAATAAGCAAAATCACGACCATCGAACAACAGAATCTTGATATTTTTGTCCATATCGCCTATGGATCACAAAACCGATTAAGGTCAACTAGTGATCTAACTAGCTTTGATACCAATTGTAGTACCGGAACATGCGACTAGAGGGGGGTGAATAGGCGCCTCAATAAATTCTTATGAATTGATGGCCTTTTCTAAACACTCAACGCTCCTCTCAATGAACAAGCAGAATCAAAAAGGATTAACACAACAGAATCCTAGAAAAGCAAATGCTAGCTATCACTCTTTTGTCAATTATAATATGAGAATCAAAAAGGATTAACACAACAGAATCCCAGAAAAGCAAATGCTAGCAGCTATCACTCTTTTGTCAATTATAATATGGTGCGACAGTCTGAGAAATCACAAGCACTACACGTAATTTCAACGGGAGATTAAAACCGAAGAAAACAGCTACTGGTGCACTGTAATTGCTCGATCACCCCAGTGCTTGTTGTGGCATACAAGGGGTGAAAACTAGAAACAGACTCCGGCCGAGCAGGACAGTTCAGGAGAAAACTAATCAGTGAATAGATTGATTATAAATCAAAAAATAACTGTGAAAAATCATTGATAAATCAAAAACACATGACAAGAATAAATCTCAAAAGCACATAATTAGAACCATACCTAATTACCTAAGAAGTGTACTGCAACTTGCACAAAAAATCAAGCAAAAAAGAATTGGTTGGCCTCAATCTTTTCGATTTGCGTGCCATGGATGTCTTGGCTGTGATATCACAAGCATTGACCGCTGCTCTGCAGCAGTGCGCAGGCCACATGCGCCAAGACACTCAGCGTTGAGGACAAAAAAAAAACGGAGCGCCGCCAGAGAAAACAGGAGGTAACTACAGCGGCATCCATGCGCGAGAGCACAGGAACTTCCAAGAAAACCAAAGGAAAAATCGATTGGCGCATACCAGAGAAAGACCGGAACAGTACTTTGCAAGAAAACCAAGCACAGTGTCAAGGAAAAATAAAAACCGAAAATAGTAAATCCCCCAAAAAAACAGTCACACACCTGGCTTCGTGCTGTGCTCTGGTGGTTGCCCGGAAAGCCGGTGCTCTGCTCCCGGCGGCGACTCGTCCAGAAGACAGGAGAAAAAGGTCACAGCGGTGCAAAAACAAGAGAAGAAAAAATTTCTGAATTAAATATATGTCTCAAAAATTCTGGTTAAAAAAATCAGCCTCAACCCCAAGGTCATGGGTCCTTTTATAGGCATCCCTACAAAGAAAAACCCCAAAATGCACCTAGGGTTTAATTACAAATTAATACTTAAAACTAATTAAACCTATAACACCATTTGGTATTTTTCAGAATTAAAATTCAGAAAATACACAAAGAATATACCTATTTTATTATAATGTTTAACCTATTCTTTTAATATTTTTTCAGAATTAAAAATTCAGAAAAATACTAAAATATTACATTTAATCTAGACGACTAAACTGAAAAATAAACTATTATTTCTTGGATTTAAAAATATTTTGTGATACGACGGTTTTCAGCACCGACAAAGTCTGCCAGATCTTCGACATGTGTCACCCATCCGTGAACTCGACTGCCATCAAGTCTCTCCCGCTCTCGATCCCTCGAGCCGCCTTGTCACTTGCACTGGCCTCCCTTTCGCTGACTTGGTCAACACGCTGCCTTGATCATCAGTTGGTCCATGTCTTGCCTCATCTCCATGTGTATGCCTGAGATCACCCTCAACTTCACCTAGCTTCCTTGACCATCTGGTATCAAGCTCCCTGCCTGACCCTGATCACCCGCCATCGATAGTTGACTAGCATCTCAACCCTGCACACATGAGACAAGCAAAGCACACACCTCCATGCAACCCATACCATTATTCATACAACTAGACAGACCAGACATACAATCTTGTCAATCACTCATCATCAATATAAAACCAAAGTGCAAGCCTCACTTGGTTTCTCAATGACGACTACACTGCTGTCTCTGAAGGGCCCACTCTTCAGGCAATGGATATAAACGTCATCATATTACCCGCTGAGTTTGCTCTTCCACGGGATGAGGTCGGGGTCGCTCAACTGAACCTCGGCCCACAGGAGGTTATTTTCAAAAAGCCCGATGACTCGGCTCGTCACCTGAAGCTTCTCTATGTCAAGGGGCACATCAACGGGAAGCCTATATCGAGGATGCTGGTAGATGAAGGCGCCACCGGCAACTCGATGCCATACTCTCTGTTGAAGAAGATCGACAAGAATGAAGATAACTTGATGAGAACCAACCTGACGCTCAACGGCTTTAATGGCGAGAGCTCCTATGCCAAGGGCATACTTTCTTTGGAGCTGACGGTGGGCAGCAAGACATTGCCGATGGTGTTCTTCATCGTTGATGTGCAAGGTAACTACAGTGTGCTACATGGGTGTGATTGGATTCACGCAAATTGTTGTGTTCCATCTACTTTGCACTAGTGTGTGATTTAGTGGGACGGCGATAATGTGGAGGTTGTACTAGCTGATACTTTATCCCAGGTTGCTTTGGCCGATGTGTCGATTGACACTGTCCATGATAAGGTAGAGTGTCTATCAGGTAGAGATCTCTCAGATTATAACTTTGTTAGTGTGTCTGAGGGATGTTTTGTTCCCGTGTCTGTCAAGCCGGCTAGTGTAGCACGACTATCTCTAAACTAGTAGTCATGTCTAGTACGAGTAATATATCTTGATTGGCTGAAGTCACATGTAGAGTAGTATCGGTCTTCTAAAGACGGTATTTCTGAAGCCATTGAAGATTTTAGCAAAGTAGAAAAGTTGGCTCAAGGATTTGCGTCGGTCGATCCTCTAGAGGAGGTCGATATAGGCGATGGTAGTATTCCAAGGCCGACTTTTGTAAACAAAAATTTGCAGGCTAATTAAAAGGTCGAAGTGATAAAGTTGTTTCGGTCATATATCGATTGTTTCACATGGGAGTATAGCGAGATGACCGGACTAAGCCATGAGCTCGTGGAGCATTGGTTGCATCAAACCTGGGTTTAGGCCTTATAAACAGCCTCCTCGTCACTTTAATTCAGCCGTGTATGACCTAGTTAAAGAAGAGATAGAATGGTTACTCAAGGATGAGTTTATTAGGTCATGGGGTCATGCAGGAATGATGAATGGGTTGCTAACATTGTGCCTATAGCAAAGAAAGGAAGTGACAAAATTCATGCGTGTATTGATTTCAGGGACTTGAACAAGGCTACTCCAAAGGATGAGTATCCCATGCCAATAGCTGACATGCTCATCAATGATGCTTCAGGACAAAAGGTACTAAGTTTTCTTGATGGAAATGCTGGTTATAATCAAATTTTTATGGTCAAAGAGGACGTCTGCAAGACAGCTTTTCGATGCCCTCGTTTTGTCATCTTATTTGAGTGGGTTGTTATGATTTTGGTTTAAAGAATGCTGGCGCTACATATCAATGTGTTATGAACTTGATATTTGATGACTTCTAGGAGTTATGCTAGAGGTCTACATAGATGATATTGTAGTCAAATCGGATGTTATGGGAAGCCATTTAGCCGATTTGAGAGTCGTTTTTGATAGGATGCGTCAGTATGGCTTAAAGATGAACCCGTTCAAGTGTGCTTTTGGCATGTCAGCGGGCAAGTTCTTATGATTCATGAAAGAGGTATTGAGATTGAACCTAAGATGCTTGAGAATATTAAGGACTTTGAAGCGCCAACATGCAAGAGATATGTTCAAAAGTTGCTAGGCAAGGTTAATTATTTGCGCCGCTTTATATCTAACTTGTCTGGCAAGATCGATGCTTTTGTCCCCATACTTCGGCTAAAGAATGAGGCTGAATTCACTTGCAGGGCAAGTCAGCAACACACTATTGAGAAGATTAAACAGTGCTTGTCATCACCGCCTATGGTAAGAGCACCAAAAGCTAGGATTCCATTTCGGCTATACATTGCTGCAGAAGATAGCGTTATAGGAGCCGTGCTAACTCATGAAGTGGAAGGTAAAGAGTACATCATCACTTTCTTGAGTCGCCGACTACTAGAAGCCTAGACGAGGTACGTGTTTTTAGAACATTTGTGTTTGTCACTTTACTATGCATGTACCAAACTCCGCCACTATCTTCAATCTGGCAAATGTATTGTTACATGTCAAACTGATGTTATAAAGTACATGTTGCAAAAGCCAATTCTAAGTGGGAGAATCAGAAAGTGGGCTTAAGCTTTAATTGGATAGGATTTGGTTTATGAACCCCTGAAAGCTATGAAGGTCCAAGTCGTCGCAAATTTTATAGTTGATCACCATGAAGATATCAATTGGAGTAGTGATACTGCTTTGATTGAGGTAATACCATGGAAACTTTACTTTGATGGTTCGGCTTGCAAGAATGGCCAAGGTATGGGAGTTGTGATCATATCACCTAGTGGTATGAGTTTCGAGATCTCGGCCCGATTATAATTTCCTTGTATTAATAATCAAGTCGAATATGAAGATCTTTTGCTAGGACTTGAATTGTTAAGCTCCATGGGTGTTAATTATGTTCATGCATATGGTGATTCACTATTAGTAGTACAACAAGTAGCTAAACTTCCTCAATGTTTTAATGGTTTGCTAAATAGTACTTAGATAAATGTCTAGACATAGTTGCTACTCTATATGCTTTTGAGATTTCACATGTGTCTAGAGAAGCCAATTCAGTAGCAAATGACTTATTTCAGCAAGCATATGATTACTAAATTAAAAGAGGTAAATTTTTCGCACAAGAAAAACCGGTGCTTGACTTTATCCCAGTACCCGGGTCAAAACACATCAGTCTGACCGTCCTGACATGGCCGGTCCAATCGCAGGTGTCTGATCGGTCTGACCGGCCATGCTAGGACGGTCTGATCGCCCTGTGCCAGCCATCTGGCAACGGCCGGTCTGACCAGCCCTCTATGGCCGGTTTGACCGCCCCCTGTCAGGAGGTTTCGAGGCATAGGGGGCAGGTTAATATTTATGATTTGGACGCCAATTCGAGTAAATATTTGGTGAGTACTTCAGGTAATCATGAGGATGATTGGAGAGCTCCAATTATTCAATATTTAAGGGATCCGAGTAAGCGGGTTGATCGGAAAGTTTGGTGACAAACGTTTAAATTTGTACTACTCGACGATGAGTTGTATCGCCGAACTGTTGATAGAGTACTTTTGAGATGTTTGAATGACGATCAATCTAGACATGTTGTGGGTGAAGTACATGAAGGTCTTTATGGTACTCATCAGTCTGCTAAGAAAATGAGTTGGATGCTCAAGAGAGCAGGGTTTTATTGGCCGACCATGACTGAGGATTGTTTTAGGTATTATAGAGGATATGAAGCTTGTCAAAGGTTTGGTAATATTCAACTTGCTTCCGCATCTTTACTTAACCGTATTATCAAACCATGGTCATTCTGAGGTTGGGCTTTGGACTTCAAAAGGGCAGCGGTTCATGTTGATGGCTACATATTATTTCACCAAGTGGACCGAGGTCGTGCCTCTCAAGAACATGACGCAAAATGAGGTAAATGATTTCATCTTGAAGCACATTATACATAGATTCAGTATCCCTAAAACACTTACTACAAATCAGGGTGCTTCTTTTGTTTCTAAGGAAGTATGTGATTTTTCTGAATCTTATGATATAAAGTTGATAAACTCTTCACCATACTATGCTCAAGCCAATGGTCAGGCCGAGTCTAGTAATAAAACTGTGATTAAGCTCATTAAGAAAAAGATTGAAGAGTTTCCTAAAAGGTGGCATGAAGTGCTTTCTGAAGCTTTATGGGCATGTAGAGTTGCAAAGCATGGTGCCACCAAGTTAAGTCCATATGAGTTAGTGTATGGACAAGAAGTCGTTTTACCCATAGAATTGAATCTTGGCTCTTTAAGGTTACTTATGCAAGATGGCTTATCGGTCGACGAGTATGAAACTCTTTTGAAGGATAATTTAGAAGAGGTAACCAATAAGAGGTTGAGAGCTCTAGAGGCAATAGAAAGAGACAAAAGAAGAGTGGCTAGAGCTTATAACAAGAAGGTGAGAGAAAAAATCGTTTCAAGATGGTGACTTGGTTTGTAGACGATTTTGCCTTTAGGCACTAAGATCCCAAAATTTGGTAAATGGTCGCCTAGTTGGGAAGGTCATTTTAGAGTTGTTGAAATTGCTCTAGGCAATGCAAATTTGCTTGAGTCTCATCAAGGAGAGCGATTTCGTAGGGCTTTGAATGGTAGGTATTTGAAAAAGTACTTTCCAAGTGTGTGGCAAAACGCTTGAAGTGTCGAAAGGCCGATATAAAGCATATCACCCTTAGCTCGTTGTGCTTTTGGCTCACTAAAGTTTGCCAAAATGAAGGGGGGCATGTGTTGATAACAAAAATTGGCATTAATGGTCAAAATTATAAAAATATCACTTTTTGGTAGTTTTATATAAAATATGCCAAGACCTGGCACAGGCCAGTCCAACCGGTCATGTAGGCCCAGTCAGACTGGCCCAACTAGAGTCCGAATCAAATTAGATGATTTCGGAGTGTATTTTATCCCTAATTTATTTTAACGAATCACTCCGCACCACCGGTCTGATCGGCGGTGTACCCTTGGTCCGACTGGCTTCCCTTGGCTGGTTCGACTACCAGAACCCTCAGTTGAACCAGCCCTGTTCTAGTCGGTTTAATTAGGTTTAATTATTTTAGTCACTTTCTCACACATCGGTTAAGTGAATAATTTTATATTAATATTATTTGATTGACGGACGACTCTGTTATTTCCTTACCACTTTTTAAGGATCATCGGAACGAGATGTCGGCGTTGTGTTATGCTTAGGAGTTTACTCCTAAATATCCGCACGTTTTTGGATCGTCGGATCGGCGTTAGTGCGTTTGGCGCATTTTCGTGTCAGTAAAACCGACAAGGACTTACCGTGATTTTGACGTGGTGGACGGGTGGTTTCTAGTGCAAACCAGAAAAGAGGTACGTGTTGAATTGAATCTAGGGAAAGAAAGTAAATTGAAAAGTAAACGTACGATTCAAGGAAATAATAGATTGGATCTATTAGGGTTTTTTGTGGGGGTTCAGCTTGAATCGGCCTTGGCCCTTTATATAGGGTTTGGTCTTGCAAGAGTTGGAAGTTATCCACGTCCTAAAGTGGTTAGAGATTTATTTAGATACGAAATATCTCGGATTTTTACGAAAAAACACAAGAACTAGTCGTAATTAACTCGGATTCGGAGTGCTAGAAAATCCTGAAATTTTGGACTGCCATACATGGTCGGTCGAACCGGTGTTACATGGGAGGTCAGACCGGCCATGTATTGCTGGTCAGACTAGTGATACCACTAAGATCGGACCGGCCATGTAGGAAAGGTCAGACTGGCCTACGTGCAGAATTTCCAATTTCTTCCAAACTTGGCTAGCACTTGTTCTACTCCAAATTTGGGTGTCAACACATGCCCCCCTGCCTTTTGGCAAACTAGTGATCCAAAAGCATAATCTCTCAAGTATAAGGAAGATTTCTCAAGGGCATTACCAAGCCCTTAAGAAATACTCGTCATTTGTTCATCAACAAAACCGTCCGTCTCATGGCTTAGAAGATCTGAAATCTTGAGGACGATTTGCATAACTCAATAAAAATTCACGAACTAGGGGACTAAGAGCCAAATTTCTCTATCAACACGACCTTCAGTATTCTTATTAGTTTTTCTCAACGAGGCTAGAAGTTGGCTCTCCAACCAACTTCGGTGTCCACACCTATCGTGATCCTGCTAGAGCTTTGGACTCGTTGAGCAAGTTACCCTTGAACTCTTCAGCCTTCTTCACTTTAAGGTGTTCGGCCTGAAGGTGTTGTAGGCATCTCTTTTGAGACTTGATCATTCCAGGAGGTGCCCACGAAGGTAGCGGTTTTGATCCCGGGGCCACAAACTTAGTCCAAGAATTTTGAGCCGAATGGGAATACCCGAATCAACCTCGATAATTTTGCGCTTATCTTGATTGTATTCATGTACATTGCCCATCGGACCAGCCATGCTAGGCTGGTCAGACCAGCTGTTGCCAGGAATATGAAAAAATGCGGTCAGATCGGCCATAGTAGGCCAGTCAGACCAGTGCACCATGGCCGGTCGGACCGGACCTAGGGCGGCGGTCGGACCGGTAGTGGTACCTTTGGTCGTCTCCTCCGGGTAGCCTCTATCTTTCTTTGGAAGGACTTCTTCAAGGATTGGGACGTCACAGGAACTTTCTTTAATGACAATGGCTTTAGAGACCCAACCGGGTACCTCTGTATCCTTGCATTTACCTCCTTTGATCATTCCCTTCATCTTTGAAGATTTAGGACGATCCTCTGTGTGAACACAGCCATAACCATGATTACGCTTTCGCCTCTTCGCTGATCCCTTTGGCCTTGCTAATTCTTGGTGGAATGACACTTGAGGTGGTGAGAACGTCACCCATGGAGCAAAGTACTGAGGAGGACCACCGTATTGAGGCATTGGGCATGCCCCCCATGACATCATCAGAAAACCATATGAATATAATGGCATGAAAGCCTCCAATGACTAATGACTATGACAAAATCCTTTCTTAGGAGCCGAATTTGGTCTTTCTACATTGTTAGGCCGATTATTTGCTCTTTGTTCAGTCATATGCTCATACTTCTTTAATAGACATCAAAAGTAACTCTCGGTCGCCTAGCCGTCTTGTTGCCAAGCGGCTTCTCTTTTTCCACAGAATTATGTGTATTATACTGAGGCTCTCCAACTACAATATTCTTTCCTTTAGTTGATCTGGCTTAATCGGGCAAAATAAACACTTTGGTGTTGCATTAAATACTAAGGAGAGAAGGATCATTTTCAAACTTCAATCGTCCTTCATTGATGGCCGATTGAATTTGTTGGCGAAAAACATAACACTTATTAATAGTATGAGTATAGGAGACGTGCCACTTATAGTACATACAACCTCCTAGCTCCTCCGTCGACGGAATGACTTGGCCTTCGCGCACCTTGATCTGTCCCTTCTCCAAAAGATAGTCAAATATCTTATCACACTTGCTTAGAGCAAAGGTATACTTACCTCCTGAACTCTTTCGAGGCATTGGCCTCAAACTAAAGTATACAAATGAATCTTCCTCATCAGTCCAAGTCCATTCAGTTGTATAGACTTTCATGGTCGCTTGTGGTCTCAACATCATTGCCGCTGAATTTTGTGAATTTCTGCATTTCGAAACCATCGGGAAGCTTGCATTACTCAAAATATATAGGATATGGCTTTTGATTAATCCGATCCATTGACTCAACTTCTAAATACTTCCTAATCTTGGTGTACACTTTCTTCCTCAAACTTTTAGCCCTTGTATTGCTATCTTGTTACGCTACTGGCCAAAAGGAAGAGGGCACAACGGGAGTGTGAGCAGGGTTGTCCTACTGGACATGAGGACTGGCAGTGGGAATGTTATCCATGACCGGAGTATAATGCGTATAATCATCTACTATTGGTGCATACGGATAGACCGATCGTGGAAGGCTAACAGGGGGTGCTGAAACATCATGGTCAGGGTGAGACAAGTAGTTCTGATCGGATGTAGCATAACAGGGTGCGTGCCCGGACCCATACACATGTGGGGTAGCTAGGGTACCACAGGTGCGGGCAATGGACACATCGGCACAGGTGGTGATGTGAAAATCGTAGCGAGGTAGGAGTTGGTTAGACCGACCTGCTGTGGCTGGTTGGACTGACTATACTCGTCCAGTCAAACTAGCTAATTGGGTCAAGTCAAACCGACGTTTGTCGGAGCTACGGTCGCACCGGCATGGTGGACGATCATCGCCGTCGGGAGTGAGTCGGTCGGACCATCCCAGAAGGTGGTTGGACCGACCGTCATTGGTGGTGTGGTGGCACTAGGGTTGAGTGTTGTGGGCTGGCACGCGATGGTTAGAACGACCCGATATGGCTGGTTGGACTGACCATGTTCACTCGATTGGACCGGCTGACCTGGTTCGATCAGACCAATAGGAACCAGGGGGGCCTCGGCCATGAAATCTAAGGCTATGGATGTGACATATCTCCCCATGTTCCCATCCATTCTACTGTGTATGCGATGAATAGGGGGAGCGCTAGCGATCATAATAGGGGAATCGGCTTCGGGAAAACCAAATCTTCTAAACACTACATCTATCCTAGAATCTAATTTTGGAACCATGTGTTCCATGTGTTTGTCCAATGCAGCATTAACCGCTTGGTTTACCTTGGACACTATCTCTTGTTCGAGGTCCAGGGGAAAGAGGGGAGGATGGGAGTTTACCTTAGTTGGCGTGGCAACGGTGATGGATCTCGCGTCGCGCTTGACGAACGTGTCGCCTACCTTGACGTACCTTCCAAGTATGCGATCGTGAACCTCCTTCACCTTGGCTTCAAGTTCTGCACGGTTCCCCTCCGAGAGATCCTCTAGGGCAAGGGTACCGGAGTCGTCGTCGTCCTCCGTGTTCCCCGCCATGCTTGTTGGCGTTGAAGGTACCATTGATGTAGTCGTATCTATCATCGATGTAGTCGTACTTGGCGTGTATTTCCCTAACGGAGTCGCCAAAATGTGTGTTGATGCTAAAATCTGACGATAAAGCGCCAAACACACGGACGCCTATCCGATGGTCCAAAAGCGTGTGAATACTTAGGAGTAAACCCCTAAGCGTAATACAACGCTGATGTCGCATTCTGATGACCCTTAAACAGTGCTAAGGGAATAACGGAGTTGCCAGGCAATCAAATAAGTATTTAGAAATAATGGTCAATTAGCTGAAGTGCTAGAAAAGTAATTAAACCAAACCGGCTAGAACAGGGCTGGTTCAACCGAAGTGTCCTGGTCGGTCAGACCGACCGAGGTATGCCGGTCGGACCGAGGCTATACTGCCGGTCAGACCGGCGGTGCGGAGTGCTCGGCCAAAGGGGGGCTTCGGCATGCGGTGCGAAGGGTGACCGAAGGGGTCCCTCCGGCATTCGGTCGGTCAGACCGAAGGTATAAACCTGGTCAGACAGAAGTCTAGGGTTTTCGAAGGGTGTCCTCCGTAGTGCATCATGAAGACGACTAGAGGGGGGTTTGGTCTCCAAGCCGGTCAGACCAGCGACCCATCGGACCGAAGGGTGCGGATATCCCGTGGAGGGTGGCCTCCGGTGCTGATGTGGAGCGTTTCTGAGGCTCCCCATGTGAAACCAAGTGAGATCGCACTATGGTTTTTGTCTGGAGTGATGAGTGAGTGATGGTTTGATTGCATCGATGGGATCGATGTGTGGATATGGATTACGCCAAGGGGGTCACTGTGCGTTGCGTCTCTTGTTTTTGCTTGTGTCATGTGTGTAGGGTGGATATGCTAACCAACTATCAACGGTGGGTGATCAAGGGTCATGCGGGGAGATCGATGCTAGAGGATCAAGGATGTCGGGTGATGTAGGAGATGATATCAGGAGTGCACGAGGAGATAGAGCAAGACATGGACAGACGGATAGTCAAGACCGCGTGACGGTCAAGTCAGCGAAAGGGAGGCCAGTGCAAGTGATCAGTTGACTCGAGGGGATCGAGAGCAGGAGAGACTCGCTCGCGGTCGAGTTCACAGATTGGCATCACATGTCAGCGATCGAGGAGGCTTTGTCGGTTTTTGCTGAAAACCATTGCATCAGAAAATATTTTTAATTCCAGTAATTATGAGTTTATTTTTTCTGTTTTGTCATCTAGATTAAGTGTAATCTTTTAGCATTTTTCAAAATTCTTAATTCTAAACAAATGTTAAAAGAATAGGGTCAATGATCTAATAAATTAGGAGTTTGCATTAATGAATTTTTCAGAATTTGTAATTCTGAAAATTCATTATGGCAATTAGGTAAATACCTAGAACTTTTACTCTAATGGCATTTTGGAGATTTCTTTTATGGGCTTGCCTATATAAAGGACCCAAAAGTTGTAGGACCGAAAGTAGCGAATAGAGGGTGGTGAATGGGTGCCAAAAAAATTCTTTCGAATCAATGGCCTGATCCCAACACCCAACGCACCTCAAAAGAACAATCAACGGAAGCAACCAGATCAAACAGTGCTAAAAATAATTAAGCCTAAAAACGACTGGTGTCCTAACCGAAAAGACACCAACACAGTGCTTAAAGGCAGATTAATAGTTTAATTAACTCACAGGCATTTAATCAGACCAAAATACATGTAGATGATAAACTGTGATCACAGATGGTCCAATAGATGTCTGCAGGCTCATGCTTGGCTCCCATGCCATGAGCTGGTTCCTGCCACCGCCGCTTGGAGTTGGACACTGCAGCACGCAAGTGCTAGCCGCCAGCCACGCTGCTACGCTAGTCGTGCTAGCTAGCTTGGCACAACGCACACGGCTGCTTGGCTAGCTCTGTGCTGTCTACAGGCTGCTGCCAAAGGTCGTAGGTGCTAGCTAGGCTTTAGGAGCTACCGCATAGGCTATAGCCTCTAGAGAGAAAACACGCCAGGGAGAGGAATAAAACGTGGCGGTGGCAGATTTTTCAACGAGATGAAAACCGGCGGCGACGGAAGAACACTGTGGAAGAATGACCCAAATATTGGAATTGGTAAAGTGTTTTCTAAAAATGGGTAACCCTAACCCTAGGGTATTGGGGCCCTTTTATACGCAGCCCATTAAATGAGAAAATGCAGAAATACCCATACGGTTTTTACAGACGATGAAATAAAAATGGAAAAGACCGAAATGCCCTTAGGGTTTTTTACAGACTCAACTGACAGACTATGGGCCTAAAGGCAAAATAGTAAAAACCTAAATAAAGATAACTTGTCCTGATGCGGAGCTTTCGTAGATGCTATGGCCTTGCCTTAGAATAGTCAGATCCAAGATCAGCGGTCGATTTTGCGCTGAAACTGACAAAGCGTCCACCGTCTTCGCACTGGGTACTCGGATTGGGCCGTCCCGATTCCGTAGCTCCCTTTGCCCGGCAATCGCTCGCCGCTCGTGTACCTGAGTCAATCCCGGTCAATAGAGTAGTGGATCCTCTACTGCTCCTAGTCCATGTAACCGGATTGGGCCAGCCCGACTTCACGGCCCCTCTGCCCGATAGTCTCTCGCTGCCCTTGTGCCTGAGTCACATGCGGCCCAGACACAACAGGTCTTCTGTTCTTTTCGTGTCCTCTTTGACTTCCGTTGACAATCACTCATCACATCTAGAGCGATGAGGCCCATGCTCTTTAACATGACTCCTTAATCTCCCTCTTGATGAGTGCATTATCAACACTTCTCTTTATCAGCTCTCCAGTACCTGCAAGCACATGTCGAAACAAAAAAACAAAGAAAATAGAAAGAAGAAAATAAAATAAAAGTTTAACCCTAATGACCAAAAGCCAAACAAAAGCAAGAAATCAGTCATTATGGTTAACCAAATTTAAAGACTCAAAAATGAGTGCAATCTCAGAATTATCAACAAGGATATCCAAAGAGTAAAGGCAAAAGAGACTAAAAACTCCACCTGAAACAAATCCCGGAGAAAGATTCCTAAAGAAAGCCAAAACTTCCCTAAACTCTTCTAAAAGATCGAGTAACCCAAAGTTTCTCCCCCTTGTTGACAATTGGACTCATCAAGCGAGACTAAATGCACTCTAAGGAGACACAGACACAAACCCCCCTGAAATGTAGCTCCCCTTCAAAATATGCAATGAATGCAACTGACGTGCAGGTGGAGTGTAGAAAGCATGCTTCTCAGATATGATTGACTGTAATTACAACATCTAGCAGGTATAGCAAAAGACATACTGTCTAAGACACATGGCATGATCAGTGCAGCAGATGATATATAAAGAAAGTCATTGGCACACATTTTCAATTTTTGCAAACAAAAACATCACCACATTTTCTAGATGTCAATCAAGGTAAAGCATGAGATGCAAAAACTATATAATATATACCAAGATAAGCATTGTCCAGAACAAAGTGCTTCAGCAAACTTGTTATCCTTTTAATTTTCAGGCTTTTTATTTTTCCTTTTTCATTTTTGCCAGGGGTTATTTGCTTGTCAAACCTTATGCTAACCGACCAAGTCAAGCCTAGGCCAGAACTGGACCATCAGAAGCTTAAGACATTGGTCTTGACATACAATACACTGTCCTAGTTCATACCAAAGTGCTATGGTAAGTAGTCCAGAACAATGCAATGCGACAAAGCAAACCCACCTGGATCTTTTTAAATTATGCACAAAAAGGCATGGATTTTTCATTTTTTCTGATTTTTATCATTTTTATAGCACATTTCCATGTTAAAGCATAAAGATGTCCAAGTTGCATATCTGCATCTAAGTGAGGAACTAGCTACCAGGCATGTAAAAGATAGAAAAAGCACTCAGCCTACACATGCTAGTTACTAGAAGCAATGGTGATCATTTTTCAATTTTAAAGCATAAAAGCCATGCATATGATAGATATCAGACATATCATGTGAACTAAAGCAAAGCATGATCATCGACAAGTAATCAAAAGCATATACTAGCTAGAGTAAGTAAAGCAGATCAATCATATAATAGAAGCAAGCTCAAGGTGTGATATGTGAATATGCATGATATGAACACACACAAAAAGACTTAAGAAAAGAGTAAAGAAGAAAGAAAACTGACTCAAAATATCCTAAAAAGGATACACAACTCCCAAATCCCCTCGCAAACGCTCAAAAGAAGACTGATCTAGGGGTTTGGTGAAAATGTCAGCCAACTGATGATGGGTATCAACATGAACAAGGTCAATGACACCTTTCTCATATTGATCCCTTAGAAAGTGAAAGCGCGCATCAATGTGTTTGGTTTTTCAATGGAGACATGGGTTTTACCCTACACTAATCGCGCTAGTGCTATCACAGAACAAAGGAACTCTGGTAGGAAAAAACAACCCAAAATCCCGCAAAGTGGAAATCATCAAAACCAACTGTGAGCAGCAGCTAGCAGCACCTACGTACTCAGCCTCTATGGTAGAAAGTGCAACTGCAGACTGCTTTCGAGATGACCAAGAGACAAGAGAAGAACCAAAAAACTAGCAAGTACCGAAAGTCGACTTGCGATCCAACCGGCATCCACCAAAGTCAGCATCCGAAAATCCAGATAAATCAAGAGACGATGATGCTGAATAATAAAGACCTAGATCGGGCGCATAGGTAAGGTACCTGAAAATGCGCTTAACAGCCTACCGATGAGACGTGCGTGGTGAAGACTAGAAGCTCGCGCACAGTCCCATGGTAAACTGTATATCTGGCCTCGTCGCCGTCAAGTACAACAACAAACCGATCATCCCTCGATACTCTCTCGCGTTGACCTTGACGCCGCACTCGTCCTTTTCCAGGCCCCCAGATGTACCCATTGGGGTCATCTGAGGCTTCCGCTCTCCACCAAAGTCAAATTTCTTCAGCATGTCCCGCGTGTACTTACTCTGGTGGATGAAGATGCCGTCCTTCGTCTGCTTGATCTCTAGCCCTAGGAAATACTTGAGCTCACCCATGAGGCTCATCTCAAACTCACTGTGCATCTGCTCAGAAACTTGGACACAAGTGCATTAGTAGAACCACGAAAAATAATGTCGTCCACGTAAATCTGAGCAATCAAGAAGTCTGAGCCATCTCTGAGCAAGAAAAGAGTTTTATCCACAGAACCCATCACAAAGCCCTTCCCCAACAAAAACTGCTTCAACCGGTCATACCAAGCTCTAGGGGCTTGCTTCAGACCGTATAAAGCTTTCTGTAGCTTAAAAACATGTATAGGAAACTTAGGGTTCTCAAAACTGGGGGCTGCCTAACATAGACCTCCTCCTCTATGTGCCCGTTCAGAAAAGCACTCTTGACATCCATTTGAAAAAGTTTAAAACCCTTCGAAGCAGCGAATGCCAAAAGAATGCGAATGGACTCAAGACAGGCAACAGGGGCGAAAGTCTCCTCAAAGTCAACACCCTCTTTCTGGAAAAAACCCTAGGCAACTAGTCGAGCTTTGTTGCGCACCACAACCCCATCTTCACCTTGCTTGTTTTTGAACACCCACTTGGTGCCTATGGGGTTGCATCCGGGTGGCAGCTCAACTAGCGTCCAAACCCGATTGCGGACAAAATTCTCAAGCTCTTCTTGCATAGCGTTTATCCAATTCGAATCATAAAGAGCATGAGAAACGTCTCTGGGCTCAAAAGAGGCAACAAGCGTAGACTCATCAAACATAGCAAGCGAGTCAATAGAAGAGTGCAAAGTTCTCTCAGTAAGATCACCGATGATGAGCTCTAAGGGGTGATCACGCTAAACTGCTCGGGATCCCAGGTGATCTGAAGTCACCTCACCGGAGTTAGCAGCTGGCACCTTTGGACTCGACTGAGGGGGCTCGATCGAAGTGGAAGAAGTGATCAGAGGTCCGCCCTCATCCTTAGTCAAAGTCTCAGAAGGTGTGAGGTCTGTAGGCAGTGCAGAAGGCCCACCCTCATCAACAGCTGGAGCATCATCATCTTCCTCGAAGATGGACTCTCCAAGCTCATCATCTCCAGAAAGCTCAAAAGGAGTCAATGAAGGCAAGGACTCATCAAAAGAAACCTCGCAAGTCTCGACAAGCTGCTGGAAGTCGAGGTTCCAAACACGGAAGCCTCGAGAATGCAAAGCATAGGCAAGAAAGACTCCATCCCAACAACGAGACTCAAACTTGTCCAAATGCCCTCCCTTCTTGAGCACAAAGCACTTGCAGCCAAACACTCACAAGTGACTCACCTTGGGTTGTCTGCCAAACTGCAACTCATATGAAGTCTTACCTAAGTAAGCTCTAAGAAAAATACGGTTGGCCAGATAGCAAGCCATGTTCATGGCTTCAGCCCAAAAACGCCTAGGAGTCATATGCTCATAGAACAACATCCTGGCCATATCGACTAGCGTGCAGTTCTTTCGTTCCACAACGCCGTTCTGTGGGGGAGTGTAAGGAGCAGAAAACTGATGATCAAGACCCTGATCACTACAGAAGCTGATGAACTAAGAGTTCTTAAACTCAGAGCCATTGTCAGAGCGAATTGCTCGCATCCGACAATTGTTCTCGTTCTTCAGCATCAAAATTAGGTCATGAACAAATTGAAAAGTCTCATCCTTGGACTCCAAGAAGAAAACCCACGAGAATCGAGAAAAATCGTCAACTATCACAAGCGCGTACCACTTCCCACCGACTGAGCATACCCAAGTTGGACCAATAGTGTCCATGTGTAACAGCTCTCCTGTATACGAAGTCATCACCTGAGTCACAATTGCGTGAGAAGCGACAACCATTTTCTCGTGACGACAGGGATGGCAAACTAGATCCTTGTCCATCTTAAGCTTGGGCAATCCTTCAATGAGGTCCATAGAGCTCAATCTGACTAGTAGATCAAAGCTCAAATGGCCTAACCTCCTATGCCACTTCCAGAGCTCAGAGGAAGATCCAGCAATCAAACAACGAGAAGGCCAAAAGAACTATAGAAATCAATCCGAAAAACCTTACCGAAGGGTAAGATTTGGCAAACCAAAGATCCTCTATTATCAACCACAGAAGGCATGCCCTTCTTAAAATGAACCTTCAAATCATCCTCAAGAAGTTGCGAAACAGAAATCAAATTGAAATTCAAGTTTCCAACCAAAGCAACATTCTTCAAAGAGAAATTGTCAGAGATGTGAATTGAGCCAATGTCGTGTACCTTCCCTTGACCACTGTTCCCGAAAGTGATATACTCTTTGGAGCTCGGTGGAGTGAGGCTAGAGAACCATCTGCGATGTCCCGTCATGTGGTGAGAGCATCTTGAATCCATGATCCACACGTCCTCCAGTCCTCGATCCTGCACAATCAGTGCTCGTAAGTGGGAGCAAATGGTTCGGCACTAGGTTTAGCAAAAGAGCTAAACCAGTGTCGAGCCATTTGCTCAAAAGAAGGAAAGCAGAAAGAATCATAAGAGTCTGTACCAAAGCACGACTCAAAGCGCGGTCCTCGGTTTTGCCTAAAGTCTCGGCCACGACGTCCAAGGCCGTATCCAGAACGACCTGGAGCTCTCCCGGAGCGAACACCACCCTCCAGAGCATGGGCATGAAAGCCGACTCCTCTACCACCACCTACATGATGTGGCCTAGCCTCTAGCCTCTCCCCGCGTCGAGGGACTCTCAGTCTACCACCCTGCTGGTAGAACTTCTCCTGCCCACCATGAGCTCTCTCTACTCTCTCAACCTGCTTCCTCCTGAAGCAAAACTCCTCAAGATACTCGTCTCTCTGACAGTACTCATAGTGGTAGGTGGGCTTCTTGGGATGTGGTTGAGGCTTGGGGTTCTTGGGCTTGGTGGTGTTGAGTGTAGATTCTTTGGTGTGAGAGGGTCCAGGTAGAGAGTCTAGAGGAGTGTGGAGGTGTTTGGGCTTTTTGACCCAGATGGGCTTCTTCGGTAGAGCTTTAGGCTGTTCTTGAAACACTCCAACCTTGGGCTGACTAGCTTGGAAAGACTCAGTGGAGTGAGTCTTGGGATATCTCTGTTCAGGAGTCATCTTACTCCACTCCACTGCTCAGCTAATGGCACTCTCAAAATCAGCCTTGGTATAGGTGTAGCCTACCCCAAACCCATCCTGCCTCTTGAACTGCTGGATCATCATGCCGAGTTGTGGCTCTCTAGCACTCACCCAACTCAGGATCTAACAGAGGTAAAAGTTCTCATTCTGAACATCAGCTAGCTCATCTCTTAAGGAAGCCAGCACCTCCACCTGACACAAGCAGGTCTCGCACTCTCTATCGACTTGGGCAGACTTCTCAGCTTTCAACTTGATCAACTCCAATCTAAGAGACAAGAAGTTCTCACAAACAGTGGGTGGAACTGATAGTGTCTCAAGCTCTAGCCTAGTATGCTCCAATTCAACTCTGACTCTCTCCAACTCGACCAACTACTCCTCACCCTTGGCTTTCAACTCAGCTAAACTAGGTAGATAGGATGGGTAGTGTACACAGGGCATGATGACAGTGGCATGATCATCTTTTAGCTCCAGCTGAGCGCTCTCAAGCTCAGTGGCCAAAGCGTCCCTCTCATCTACCCTCTTTGTGTACCTAGACTTCAGAGTCGTGAGGTCACACAGTAACACCTCACAGTTTGGACACTCACTGCTACCACCCAAGCAAGGGGAAGAAGATAGACTCCCAATCCTGCCGTTGGCCACGACAAGCTCACTCTCAAGCTCATCTATCTTCTTCTTAGCCTCTCTAAGTAGTTTCTCCCGATATCTCAACTCCTGACGGTTGTCTTCAAGTAAATCAACGACTTCTTGTTCATATGAGGATTTCTCTTCCTTATCCCCAAGAGCCATTGAGAAGAAGCTCTTGCGGGATCTTCGGCGGTGATGTGAGCATTTCTCTTCCTTATCCCCAAGAGACATTGAGAAGAAGCTCTTGCGGGATCTTCGGCGGTGATGTGAGCGGCTCTTCGGCTTGTCCCCGAAGGCCATGAAGCAGAGGCCCGCCGGATCATCCTTGTCCTTCCCCTTCCTGATCACGATCTCCTCATCGCTTGAGCTTGATGAAGAGGAAGAAGACGAAGACCGCTTGGAGTAGCTTCTCTCCATCTCGGCGAAGAAGGCCTTGTCTCGCTTCTTGTTCTCACGCCGGTAGTCCTTAAGGGCCTTTCGGAAGAATCTTGTCTTGGCCTTGCCCTTTGTGAAGGAGGAGCTGTCATGCTTGCCGGAGTCGTAGGAGCCACCACTGGTACCCTTCTTGTGACCATTGTGCTTGGGGTAGTCGACGATGAAATGACATGGATCACCACACTCAAAGCATCCGGATTTTATGCCATGTATTTTGAACATTCGCTTATCATAGACACGATGCACCCGGTTGTTAAACAGACACAGATTATCATCTCCTAGAGACTCAAGCTGGTCCTCAGTGATAGACATCAAGGAGAACCCAGCACAACTCACAGAAGAGGAGTCAGTAGAAGGAGTCACAAGGACTAGGGTTTTTGATCTAGAGCTAGTGAGATTTGATCTCAACTGGATATCAACCTCTGTGGCCTTGAGCTTGCTGAACAACTCTAAAATTGTCAAGGTATCATAAGAGGTGCTCTCAATGATAGAAGATACCCTGATCTCCCAGATTTTAGGGTCCAAGGTATGAAGAACCTTGAGCGCCTTCTCATGATCTTAGACCAGCTGAACTCCTTCAGCTTGTTGGCCCGAAGCTTGTTGATGATCGATTGAAAACGACCAAACAAGGCTTCAACAGATTCAACCTTCTTCTGTGTGAAATTTTCATATTCACGCTAGTAGGTATGATTGAGCCGAGCCTTGACCTGGGCTGTCCCCTCATGGTGTGCCTGGACGGTAGCCCACATCTCTCTAGTAGTGCTGAGATGGCTCAAACAATCAAATTCAGTGGGACCTAAACTAGAAAACAAAATGTTCACCGCTTTGTTGTTGTTCTGATATTGGGCGATTATATCAGGGGATGTACGCTCAACAACAGGAAATATGGTGAAAGTAGTGTGAACACAAACGTCCCAAATGTCCGAGCTGTGGCTCATGAGATAGGCTCGCATGCGAGTCTTCCAATAAGTATAGCCAAAAGCTTCCAGGGACGGGACCTTTCCAGAAGAAGTCATGATCACTACTTGTGTTTAGAAACGGTTAAGGTATGGAAAAACCCTAACCAGGATCTGATACCACTTGTAGGACCAAAAGTAGCGACCAGAGGGGGGTGAATGGGCGCCTAAAAAATTCTAACGAATCAATGGCCGAATCCCAATACCCAACACACCTCAAAAGAACAATCAACGGAAGCAACCAGATCAAATAGTGCTAAAAATAATCTAGCCTAAAAACGACTGGTGTCCTAACCGAAAAGACACCAACATAGTTCTTAAAGGCAGATTAACAGTTTAATTAACTCACAGGCATTTAATCAGACCAAAATACATGTAGATGATAAACTGTGATCACAGATGGTCCAACAGATGTAAAAGCAGCACACAGATCAAACCTTGCCATGCATAAATACTTCAGTCAATCACTGGCATTTTACCAAGTTCATACTAGCAGGTTTAATATGATCTATTCATTCAAACAAACAGATGAGGTGCATTAATATACTGTGATATATCTGTGAAAACATCTCTAAATAGTATACCATCACAGGAAATCATAGATTACTGGAAATAATGAGATAAAATTGAATACATGCAAAACGAGGCAGAGGAAAAATACTGTGCGTAGTTGTCTCCTGGATAATCAGCTGAACACCCTATAGACATGCACTACTCCGGCTTGCTTGCTGCTTCCTCGAACCTTTGCATCCACGCGTCAGCGCGCTGTTCGCCCCTCCCCTGAATGCACACCACCGCACAAAAACTTCAAGTCACATGCTCATGCTTGGCTCCCGTGCCATGAGCTGGTTCCTGGCACTGCCGCTTGGAGTTGGACACTGCAGCACGCAAGTGCCGGCTGCCAGCCACGCTGCTGCGCTAGCTGTGCTAGCTAGCTTGGCACAACGTGCACAGCTGCTTGGCTAGCTCTGCGTTGGCCGTAGGCTGCTGCCAAAGGTCGTATGTGCTAGCTAGGCTTTAGGAGCTACCACGTAGGCTATAGCATCCACAGAGAAAACACGCTAGGGAGAGGAATAAAATGCGGCGGTGGCAGATTTTTCAACGAGATCAAAACTGGTGGCGGCAGAAGAACACTGTGGAAGAATGACCCAAATTTTGGAATTGGTAAAGTGTTTTCTTAAAATGGGTAACCCTAACGTTGAAATAAAAATGGAAAAGACCAAAATGCCCTTAGGGTTTTTTACAGACTCGACTGACAGACAGTGGGCCTAAAGGAAAAATAGTAAAAACCTAAATAAAGATAACTTGTCCTGATGCGGAGCTTTCGTAGCTGCTACGGCTTCGCCTAAGAACGGTCAGATCCGAGATCAGCGGTCAGTTTTGCGCTGAAACTGACAAAGCGTCCACCGTCTTCACACCTGGTACCCGGATTGGGTCGGCTTGATTCCGCAGCTCCCTTAGCCCGGCAATAGCTCGCCGCCCGTGTACCTGAGTCAATCCCAGTCAATAGTCTAGTGGATGTAGGACCGAAAGTAGCGACCAAGGGGGGGTGGGGTGAATGGGCACCTAAAAATTCTTTCGAATCAATGGCCAGCTCCCAACACCCAACGCACCTCAAAAGACTAAGTAGCAAAGTATGAACAGAATGCCTAAGTCTAAAGGTATCTAGCCTAGAAGCAACTGATGTTAAAATCAAAGAAACACTAAAGTTGTGCTAATAGGCAGATAAACAAAAATATTCGAGACATGGCAGGTCAAACTTCTCAATGAATGATCTAAGGTATATAAAGTGAGATGAGAAGTTACTGTTCAAATTTGTCTCCTATTCGAAACTTGACGAAGCCTGCTTCGCTGGTCGAGGCCTGCTTCGGAGGTCAGTGGTGAAGTGTGGCGAAGGCTGTTGTGAAAGTGCCGAAGGTTTGTTGTCTATCCTAGTTCGAGTGTGAATGAGAGCGAAGTATGCTTCAAAGCTAAGTATGACAGTGTCGAAGCTTGCTTCGAAAAATGTACTTCGAAGCCTATCCTTCGAACAGAAAGCTTCGAACACGATGCACAGAAAAACGACCTTCGAGAGATAAGCGAAGCCAAACACACAACAGCAAGATCAACTCGAAGCCTACACGGTTACCTTCGAAGCTAGCAATATTGAAGTATGACCTTCGAACCACAGACTAGCTTCGAATCGAAGTATGCTGATGTTGACACACAAGAAGTCGAAGCCTACACCCACACTTCGAGAAACAGACTTCGAACTCACACACTGAGACCTTCGGAACAGATAGCTGCACACTCCGAGCGAAGTCTATCAGAGAGATATGGTCCGAAGCCAACTTTGAAGCCTGTCAAAGTATTGACTTCGAAGAACTCAAGTCGGACTACACCTTCGCAAAGACGGTTGAAGTATGACAAGCTAATCAACACTAAGCACAAAACATACTTCGAAGCTGGGATCACAGTACACAAAACAAAGTCGAAGTTTAAGCGAAGCCTTTGAAAATATCAGATCAGAGCCTGCCTCACGAAGCTGAGGGACTTCGAACAGAGAAGGGACCTCGCCAGAAAACAGCCAGAAAAGGCACTTTGCCCTGTCTACTCGATCAAAAAGCAACACAGTAAAAAGCAAGGCTAGAGTACTAGTGTACTGTTGCTACAGTGCAGTAGTACTACTTGCAACTAGCAAGAACTAGTACTCCTCTCGAGAAGAACATAAGCAACCGAAGCACAAAAACGTTCAGGAATAAATTTGCTGCCCGCAAACCGAAAACTGCAGAGCTATTAACTAGGTGCTGCACACAAACAGCAGGAATAGAAGCATCCAGGCCAGAGAAAAACAAATCTGAAATGAACTCACAGGAAGCTTCCTGACGGCGCCCACAAGCATAGGAGAGAGAACACGCATGGAACAAAATGACCCAATGGACTAGAAAATGATTTCAACAAAAAGGGTGACCTAACCCTAGGGATTGGGGCCCTATTTATAGGCTCCCCAACACTTAGGAATATTCCACTAGCCCCTTAGGGTTTTTTACAGACGCTGAAATAAAGGAAAAGACTAAACTGCCCTTAGGATTTTTTACAGACACGACTGACTGACTGTGGGCCTAGAGATACAGATGACTTATTCGGAAGCTAAGCTTTCGTAGCGACTATGGCTTTTCTTCTGGACAGTCCAATACAAGATCGATGGTTGTCAGTTTTGCGCCGAAACTGACAAAGCCTCCACCGACTTTGCACCAGGTACCCGGATTGGGCTGGCCCGATTCCGTAGCTCTCTCAGCCCGGCAACCACTCACCGCCCGTGTACCAGAGTCGACCCTGGTCAACAACCCAGTGGGTCTTCTACTGCTTCTGGCCCATGTACCCGGATTGGGCCAGCCCGACTTCGCAGCTCTCTCAGCCCGACAATCGCTCGCTGCCCGTGTACCTGAGTCACATGCGGCCCATGAAACAGCAGATCTCCTCTCTTCTTTAGTCCTCTTTGACTATCGTTGACAATGACTCATCACATCTGGAGCCATGAGGCCCACGCTATTCAGCATGGCTCCTCAATCTCCCCCTTGATGAGTGCATTGTGAACACTTCATTTCTTCAGCTCTTCAGTATCTGCAAACAACTATGGAAACACGAAAACAAAACACAAGAAAAACAAAGAAGAAGAAAAATAAAGTAAAAGTTTAACCCTAATGACCAAAAGCCAAACAAAAGCAAGAAACAGTCATTATGGTTAACCAAAATGTAAAAGCTCAAAGTGCGATCTCAGAAACATCAACAAGGATATCAAAAGAGTAAGCGAGACAGAAACTCCCCCTCAAACTCTTATCCCAAAATTTCTCCCCCTTGTTGACAAGTGAACTCATCAAGCACTCGACAGAGACATAGACTCCCCCTTAAATGCAGCTCTCCCTCAAAATATGTAATGAATGCAACTGGGGTGCATGTGGAGTGTAGAAAGCATGCTTCTCAGATATGATTGACTGCAATTACAACATCTAACAAGTAGAGCAAAAGACATACTGTCTAAGACACATGGCATGATCAGTGCAACAGATGATATCTAAAGAAAGTCATTAGCACGCATTTTTCAGTTTTTGCAAACAAAAGCATCACCACATTTTCCAGTAAACAAGAAAGGTAAAGCATGAGATGCAAAAGCTATCTGATATCTACCAAGATAAGCATTGTCCAAAACAAAGTGCTTTTAGCAAGCTTGTTATCATATCATTTATCAGGCTTTTTCTTGTTCCTTTTTCATTTGTGCTAGGGGTTATTTGCATGTCTAACCTTATGCTGGCCGACCAAGTCAAGCCTAGGCCAGAACTGGACCATCAGAAGCTTAAGACCTTGGTCTTGGCATACACTACACTGTCCTAATTCATACCAAAGTGCTATGGTACACAGTCCAGAATAATGTAATGCGACAAAGCAAACCCACCTGGATCTTTTCAAGTTATGCATAAAAAGGCATGGATTTTTCATTTTTTTTTTCTGATTTTTATCATTTTTATAGCACATTTCCATGTTTTAAAGCAGAAAGATGACCAAGTTACATATTTGCATCTAAGTCAGGAACTAGCTACAAGGTATGTAACAGATAGCAAGAACATTCAGCCTACGCATGCTAGTTACCAGAATCAATGGTGATCATGTTTTCAAGTTTAAAGCATAAAAGCCATGCATATGACAGATATCATATATATCAAGTGAACTGAAACAAGGCATGATCATTGACAAGTATTCAAAAGCATGTACCATCTAGAATAAGTAAAGCAGTTCAATCATATAACAGAAGCAGCTCAAAAGTGTGATATGTGGATATGCAAGATATGAACACACACAAAAGGACTCAAGAAAAGAGTAAAGAAGAAAGAAAACTGACGCAAAATATCCTAGAAAGGATACACAACACCCAAATCCCCTCGTAAACGCTCAAAGGTAGACTGATCTAGGGGTTTGGTGAAAATGTCAGCCAACTGATGATGGGTATCAATATGAACAAGATCAATGACACCTTTCTCATATTGATCCCGCAGAAAATGAAAGCGCACATCAATGTGTTTGGTTTTTGAATGGAGACAAGGGTTTTTCCCTACACTAATTGCACTGGTGCTGTCGCAAAACAAAGGAACTCTGGTAGGAAAGAACAACCCAAAATCTCGCAGAGTGGAAATCATCCAAACTAACTGTGAGCAGCAGCTAGCAGCAGCTACATACTCAGCTTGAGTGGTCGAAAGAGCAACTCCAGATTGCTTTCGAGAAGACCAAGAAACAAGGGAAGATCCAAGAAACTGGCAAGTACCGGAAGTCGACTTGCGATCCAACCGGCACCCACCAAAGTCGGCATCCAAAAAGCCAGATAAATCAAGAGATGATGATGCTGAATAGTAAAGACCGAGATCAGGCGCATAAGTGAGATACTTGAAGATGCGCTTGACAGCGTGCCGATGAGACGCGCGAGGTGAAGACTGGAAGCGCGCGCACAGCCCCACGGCAAACTGAATGTCCGGTCTTGTTGCCGTCAAGTACAGCAGCGAACCGATCATCCCTCGAAACTCCCTCTCGTTGACCTTGACGCCGCTCTCGTCCTTGTCCAATCCTCTAGACGTGCCCATTGGGGTCATCTGCGGCTTCAACTCCCCACCAAAGTCAAATTTCTTAAGCATGTCACGAGTGTACTTACCTTGGTGGATGATGGTGTCGTCCTTGGTCTGCTTGATCTGGAGCCTTAAGAAATACTTGAGCTCACCCATGAGGCTCATCTCAAACTCGCTGTGCATCTGCTCAGAAAACTTGGACAAAAGATCATTAGTAGTACCACCAAAAATAATATCGTCCACGTAAATCTGAGCGACTAAAAAAATCTGAAGCATCTTTGAGCAAGAAAAGAGTTTTATCCACCGAACCCATCACAAAGCCCTTCCCCAACAAAAATTGCTTCAACCGGTCATACCAAGCCCTGGGGGCTTGCTTCAACCCGTATAAAGCCTTTTGCAGCTTAAAAACATGTCGAGGAAACTTATGGTTCTCAAAACCGGGGGGCTACCTAACATAAACTTCCTCCTCTATGAACCCATTCAGAAAAGCACTCTTAACATCCATTTGAAACAACTTAAAACCGTTCGAAGCGGCAAAATCTAAGAGAATGCGAATGGACTCAAGACGGGCAACAGGAGCGAAAGTTTCTTCAAAATCAATACCCTCTTTTTGGCAAAAACCTTGAGCAATTAGTCGAGCTTTGTTGCGCACCACAACCCCATCTTCACCTTGTTTGTTTTTGAACACCCACTTGGTGCCTATGGGGTTGCATCCTGGTGGCGGCTCAACTAATGTCCAAACCCAATTACGGACAAAGTTCTGAAGCTCTTCTTGCATAGCATTAATCCAATTTGAATCGGAAAGAGCATGAGAAACATCTCTCGACTCAAAAGATGCAACAAAAGAAGATTCAGAAAACACAGCAAGAGAGTTACCAGATGAACGCAAAGTCCTTTCAGTCAAATCACCGATGATGAGCTCTGAGGCGTGATCACGCTGAACTGCTCGGGTTCCCTGGTGATCTAAAGTCACCTCACCGGAGTCAGCAGCTGGCACCTCTGGGCTTGACTGAGGGGGCTCGATCGAAGTGGAAGAAGTGATTAGAGGTCCGCCCTCGTCCTCAGTCGAGATCTCAGAAGGTGTGGGCTCTGCAGGGGGTGCAGAAGGCCCACCCTCATTAGCGGCTGGAGTATCCTCATCTTCCTCGAAGATGGACTCTCCGAGCTCACCATCAGAAGGCTCAAAAGAAGGAGTCAAAGAAGGCAAGGACTCGTCAAATGAAACTTCGCAAGTCTCGACAAGCTGCTGGGAGTAGAGGTTCCAAACACGGAAGCCTCGAAAATGCAATGCATAGCCATGAAAAACTCCATCCCAGCAACGAGACTCACATTTGTCCAAATTCCCACCCTGCTTGAGCACAAAGCACTTGCAGCCAAACGCTCGCAAGTGGCTCACCTTGGGCTGTCTACCAAACCGCAACTCATACGAAGTCTTACATAAGTAAGCTCGAAGAAAAATGCGGTTGGCCAGATAGCAAGCCGTCTTCATGGCTTCAGCCCAAAAATGCCTAGGAGTCCTGTGCTCATCGAGCATCGTCCTGGCCATCTCAACTAGCGTGCGGTTCTTTCATTCCACAACGCCGTTCTGTGGGGGAGTGTAAGGAGCAGAAAACTGATGGTCAAGACCTTGATCACTACAGAAGCTGACGAACTGAGAGTTCTTGAACTCAGAGCCGTTGTCGGAGCGAATTGCTCGCATCCGACCATTGTTCTCATTCTTCAGCTTCAAAATCAGGTCATGAACAAACTAAAAAGTTTCATCCTTAGACTCCAAGAAGAATACCCAAGAGAATCGAGAAAAGTCGTCAACAATGACAAGTGCGTACCAATTCCCACCGACTGAACGTACACGAGCTGGACCAACAGTGTCCAAATGTAACAACTCACCTGGATACGAAGTCATCACCTGAGTCATAGGTGAGTGAGAAGCAGCAACCATTTTCCCATGATGATAGGGATGACAAACTAGATCCTTATCCATCTTAAGATCGGGCAATCCTCGGATGAGGTCCATAGAGCTCAACCTGACTAGCAGATCAAAACTCAAATGACCTAACCTCCTATGCCACTTATAGAGCTCAGAGGAGGATCTAGCAATCAAACAGCGAGAAGGGCCAAAAGAACTAGAGAAGTCAATTTGAAAAACATTACCAAATGGTATGATCTGGCAAATCAAAGACCCTCTAGAATTAAACACATAAGAATTGCCCTTCTTAAAACACACTTCCAAACCATCCTCAAGAAGTTGCGAGACAGAAATCAAGTTAAAGTTCAAATTCTTGACCAAAGCAACATTCTTTAAAGAGAAATGATCTGAAATGCGAATTGAGCCAATGCCACTTACTTTCCCTTGACCACTGTTCCCGAATGTGATGTATTCTTTGGAGCTCGGGGGAGTGAGACTGGAGAACCATCTGCGATGTCCCATCATGTGGCGAGAACATCCTGAGTCCATGATCCAAATGTCCTCTAGTCCCCGATCCTGCACAATCAGTGGCTGTAAGTGGGAGCAAATTGTCCGGCACCAGGTTTAGCAAAAGAGATAAACCAGTGTCGAGCCATCTGCTCAAAAGACGGAAAGCAGAAATCATAATGAGAGTTCGGACCAAAACGCTGCTCAAAGCGCGGTCCTCGGTTCTGCCTAAAGCCTTGGCCACGAGGTCCAGGACCGTAGCCAACACGGCCTGGAGCTCTGCTGGAACGAACACCACCATCTGTAGCACAGACATGAAAGCCGTCTCCCCTACCACCACCTACACGACGCGGCCTGGCCTCCAGCCTCTCCCCGCGTCGAGGAACCCGCAGTCTACCACCCTGCTGGTAGAACTGCTCCTGATCACCACGAGCTCTCTCTGCTCTCTCAACCCGCTTCCTCCTAAAGCAAAACTCCGCAAGATGCCTGTCTCTCTGACAGTACTCACAATGATAGGTGGACTTCTTGGGATGTGGTTGAGGCTTAGGGTTCTTGGGCTTACTGGTGATTGGTGTTGTCTTCTTGGGCTGAGAGGGTCCAGGAAGAGAGTGTAGAGGAGTGTGGAGGTGTTTGGGCTTTGGATCCCAGATAGGTTTCTTGGGTGGAGCTTTGGGTGGTTCATGGATCACTCCATCCTTGGGCTGACAAGCCTGGGAAGACTCAATGGAGTGAGTCTTAGTGTATCTCTGCTCAGGAGTCATTTTACTCCACTCCACTGCCTAGCTAATGGCACTCTCAAAGTCAGCCTTGGTGTAGGTGTAACCTACCCCAAACCCATCCTGCCTCTTGAACTGCTGGATCATCATGCCGAGTTGTGGCTCTCTGGCACTAATCCAACTCAGGATAGAACGGAGGTAAAAGTTCTCATTCTGAGAATCAGCTAGCTCCTCTTTCAAGGAAGCTAGAACCTCCACCTGAGACAAGCAGGTCTCACACTCATTCTCTACTTGGACAGACTTTTCGGCTTTCCGCTTGATCAATTCCATTCTAAGAGACAAACAGTTCTCACAAACAGTGGGTGGAACTGATATTGTCTCAAGCTCTAGCCTAGTCTGCGCAAGCTCAGCTCTCAACCTCTCCAAATCACCCAAATGCTCATCGCCCTTGGATTTCAGCTCAGCTAAGGCAGCTAGATGAGATGGGCAATCAACACAGGGTGCGATGATAGTGGCTTGAGCATCTTTCAGCTCCAACTGAGTGCTTTCAAGCTCAGTGGCCAAAGCGTCCCTCTCATCAACCCTTTCTATGTACTTGGACTTCAGAGTCGACAAGTCACACAGAAGCACCTCACATTTCATGCACTCACTGCTATCACCCAAGTAGGGGGAAGAAGAAAGACTCTCAATTCTGCCGTTGGCCACGGCAAGCTCACTCTCTAATTCGTCTATCCTTTTCTTGGCACCCCTAAGCAGTTTTTCCCGATATTTTAACTCCTGACGATTACTCTCAAGTAAATCAACGATTTCGCGCTCATAAGATGATACCTTCTCATTGTCATCGTTGGAGTCATCGGAGGAGCTCTTCTCTCCCTTATCCCCAAGAGCTATTGATCAGAAGCTCTTGCGGGATCTTCGGCGCTTGTGTGAATGGCTCTTCGGTCTATCCCCGAAAGCCATGAAGCAAAGGTCCGCCGGATCGTCCTTGTCCTTCCCCTTCCTAATAATGATCTCCTCATCGCTTGAGCTCGATGAAGAGGAAGAAGACGTGGACTGCTTAGAGTAGCTCTTCTCCATCTCGGCGAAGAAGGCCTTGTCGCGCTTCTTGTTCTCTCACCGGTAGTCCTTCAGGGCCTTCTTGAAGAATCTGGTCTTCGGCTTTCCCTTGTAGAAGGAGGAGCTCTCGTGCTTGCCGGAGTCGTGAAAGCCACCACCGGTGCCCTTCTTGTGGTCATTGCACTTGGGGCAGTCGGCGATGAAGTGTCCTGGATCACCACACTCAAAGCACCCGGATTTCGTGCCATGTCTTTTGAACATTCTTTTGTCATAGACACGACACACCCGGTTGTTAAAAAGACACAAATCATCATCTCCCAGAGACTCAAGCTGGTCCTCAGTGATAGACATCAAAGAGAACCCAGCACAGCTCACAGAAGAGGGATCAACAGAAGGTGTAGCAAGGGCCAGGGACTTTTATCCAGAACCAGTGAGATTTGATCTCAACTGGATATCTACCTCAGTGGCTTTCAGCTTGCTAAATAACTCAGAAATGGTCAAGGTATCGTCAGAAGTGCTCTAAATGATAGAGGATACCTTGATTTCCCAGATCTTTGGGTCCAAGGTATGAAGAACCTTGAACCCTTAGCCTTGTTGTCCCAAAGCTTGTTAATGATCGATTGAAAACGACCAAACAACACTTCAACAGATTCACCCGGCTTTTGTGTGAAGTTCTCATACTCACGCCGGTAGGTCTGATAGAGCCGAGCCTTGACCTGGGTTGTTCCCTCATGATGTGCCTTGAGGGTAGCCTAGATCTCTCTTGCAGTGGAGAGATGACTCACACGCTCAAACTTAGTGGGACCTAAACCAGAAAAGAGAATGTTCACGGCTTTACTATTGCTTAGATGCTGGGCAATAATACCAGGAGTACCATGCTCAGCAACTAGCAATATGACAAACGTATCGTGAACGCAAATGTCCCATATGTCCGAGCCTTGACTCATAAGATAGGCTCGCATGCGAGTCTTCCAATAGTTGTAGCCATAGGCTTCCAAGGACGGGACCTTGCCAGGAGAAGTCATGATCACTACTGGGGTTTAGAACCGGTTAAGGTATGGAAAAACCCTAACCAGGCTCTGATACCACTTGTAGGACCGAAAGTATCGACCAGAGGGGGGTGAATGGGCGCCTAAAAATTCTTTCGAATCAATGGCCCGCTCCCAACACCCAACGCACCTCAAAAGACTAAGTAGCAAAGTATGAACAGATTACCTAAGTCTAAATGTATCTAGCCTAGAAGCAACTGATGTTAAAATCAGAGAAACACTAAAGTTGTGCTAATAGGCAGATAAACAAAATATTCGAGACATGGCAGGTCAAACTTCTCAATGAATGATCTAAGGTATATAAAGTGACATGAGAAGTTACTGTTCAAATTTGTCTCCTGTTAGAAACTTGGCGAAGCTTGCTTCGCTGGTTGAGGCCTGCTTCGGAGGTCAGTGGCGAAGTGTGACGAAGACTGTTGTGAAAGTGCTGAAGGTTTGTTGTCTATCCTAGTTTGAGTGTGACTAAGAGCGAAGTATGCTTCGAAGCTAAGTATGACAGTGTCAAAGCTTGCTTCGAACAATGTACTTCGAAGCCTATCCTTCGAACAGAAAGCTTCGAACACGATGCACAGAAAAATGACCTTCGAGAGATAAGCGAAGCCAAACACACAGCAGCAAGATCAACTCGAAGCCTACATGGTTACCTTCGAAGCTAGCAATATCGAGGCATGACCTTCGAACCACAGACTAGCTTCGAATCGAAGTATGCTGATGTTGACACACAAGAAGTCGAAGCCTACACCCACACTTCGAGAAAACAGACTTCGAACTCACACACTGAGACCTTCGAAATAGATAGCTGCACACTCCGAGCGAAGTCTATCAGAGAGATATGCTCCGAAGCCAACTTTGAAGCCTGTCGAAGTATTGACTTCGAAGAACTCAAGTCGGAGTACACCTTCGCAAAGACGGTCGAAGTATGACAAGCTAATCAACACTAAGCACAAAACATACTTCAAAGCTGGGATCACAGTACACAAAACAAAGTCAAAGTTTAATTGAAGCCTTTGAAAATATCAGATCGGAGCCTGCCTCACGAAGCTGAGGGACTTCGAACAGAGAAGGGACTTCGCCAGAAAACAGCCAGAAAAGGCACTTTGCCCTGTCTACTCGATCAAAAAGCAACACAGTAAAAAGCAAGGCTAGAGTACTAGTGTACTGTTGCTACAGTGCAGTAGTACTACTTGCAACCAGCAAGAACTAGTACTCCTCTCGAGAAGAACAGAAGCAACCGAAGCACAAAAACGTTCAGGAATAAATTTGCTGCCCGCAAACCGAAAACTGCAGAGCTATTAACTAGGTGCAGCACACAAACAACCGGAATAGAAGCATCCAGGCCAGAGAAAAACAAATCTGAGATGAACTCACAGGAAGCTTCCTGGTGGCGCCCACAAGCACAGGAGAGAGAACACGTAGGGAACAAAATGACCCAATGGAATAGAAAATGATTTCAACAAAAAGGGTGACCTAACCCTAGGGATTGGGGCCCTATTTATAGGCTGCCCAACACTTAGGAATATTCCACCAGCCCCTTAGGGTTTTTTACAGACGCTGAAATAAAGGAAAAGACTAAACTGCCCTTAGGAGTTTTTACAGACACGACTGACTGACTGTGGGCCTAGAGATACAGATGACTTATCCGGAAGCTAAGCTTTCGTAGCGACTACGGTTTTTCTTCTGGACAATCTGATACAAGATCGACGGTTGTCAGTTTTGCGCCGAAACTGACAAAGCCTCCACCGACTTTGCACCAGGTACTCGGATTGGGCCGGCTCGATTCCGCAGCTCTCTCAGCCCGGCAACCACTCACCGCCCGTGTACCTGAGTCAACCCTGGTCAACAGCCCAGTGGGTCTTCTACTGCTTCTGGCCCATGTACCCGGATTGGGCTAGCCCAACTTCGGATCTCTCTCAGCCCAACAGTCGCTCGCTGCCCGTGTACGTGAGTCACACGCGGCCCATGAAACAGCAGATCTCCTCTCTTCTTTAGTCCTCTTTGACTATCATTGATAATGACTCATCACATCTGGAGCCATGAGGCCCACGCTATTCAGCATGGCTCCTCAGTGGATCCTCTGCTGCTCCTAGCCCATGTACCCGGATTGGGCCAGCCCGACTTTGCAGCCCCTCTGCCCAACAGTCGCTCGTTGCCAATGTACCTGAGTCATATGTGGCCTAGACACAATAGGTTTTCTCTTCTTTTTGTGTCCTCTTTGACTTCCGTTGATAATCACTCATCACATCTGGAGCCATGAGGCCCGTGCTTGTACCGGAGTCATCGTCGTCCTCCGTGTTCCCCGCCATGCTTGTTGGCGTAGAAGGTACCGTTAATGTAGTCGTATCTATCATCGATGTAGTCATACTTAGCGTGTATTTCCCTAGAGGAGTCACCAAAAAGTGTGTTGATGCTAAAATCTGACGACAAAGCGCCATACACACGGACGTCGATCCGATGGTCCAAAAGCGTGCGGATACTTAGGAGTAAACCCCTAAGCATAACACAATGCTAACGTCACGTTCCGATGACCCTTAAACAGTGCTAAGGGAATAACGAAGTTGCCAGGCAATCAAACAAGTATTTAGAAATAATGGTGAATTAGATGAAGTGCTAGAAAAAAGTAATTAAACCAAACCGGCCAGAACAGAGCTGGTTCAACTGAAGTGTCCTGGTCGGTCAGACCAACCAAGGTATGCCGGTCAGACCGAGGCTATACTGCCGGTCAGACCGAGGCTATACTGCCGGTCAGACCGAGGCTATACTGTCGGTCAGACCAGCGGTGCGGAGTGCTCGGCCGAAGGGGGGCTTCGACACGTGGTGCGAAGGGTGACCGAAGGGGTCCCTCCAGCATTTGGTCAGTCGTACCGAAGGTATAACCCCGGTCATACAGAAGTCTAGGGTTTTTGAAGGGGGGTCGGTCTCCAAGTCGGTCAGCCCAGCATCCGGCGACTGGTCGAACCGAACGGTGTAGATATCCCGTGGAGGGTGGCCTCCGGCGCTGATGCAGAGCATTTTTGAGGCTCCCCATGTGAAACCAAGTGAGATCGCACTGTGGTTTTTGTTTGTGTGATGAGTGATTGACAAGATTGCTTGATTTGGAGTGATGAGTGAGTGATGGTTTGATTGCATCGATGGGATCGATGTGTGGATATGCATTATGCCGAGGGGATCGGTGTGCGTTGCGTCTCTTGTTTTTGATTGTGTCATGTGTGCAAGGTGGAGATGCTAACCAACTATCAACGGCGGATGATCAAGGTCATGCGGGGAGCTCGATGCCAAAGGATCAAGGATGTCGGGTGATGTAGGAGATGATATCAAGAGTGCACGAGGAGATAAAGCAAGACATGGACGAATGGATGGACGAGACCGCGTGACGGTCAAGTCATCGAAAGGGAGGCTAGTGCAAGTGCTTAGGCAACTCGAGGGGATCGAGAGCGGGAGAAACTTGCTGGCGGTCGAGTTCGCAGATTGGCGTCACATGTCAGTGAGCCAGGAGGCTTTGTCGATTTTTGCTTAAAACCGTTGCATCAGAAAATATTTTTAATTCCTGTAATTAAGAGTTTATTTTTTCTGTTTTGTCGTCTAGATTAAGTGTAATCTTTTTGTATTTTTCAATATTCTTAATTCTAAAGAAATGTTAAAAGAATAGGGTCAATGATGTAATAAATTAGGAGTTTGCATTAATGAATTTTTTAGAATTTGTAATTCTGAAAATTCATTATGGCAATTAGGTAAATACCTAGAACTTTTACTCTAATGGCATTTTGAGATTTCTTTTATGGGCTTGCCTATATAAAGGACCCAAAGGCCTTGGGTTTAAGTTGCTTTTAACAGGATGCAAGTTCTTAGGATTCATGATTCATGAAAGAGGTATAGAAAATGATCCTAAGAGGCTTGACAAGATTAGAAACTTTGCAGCGCCGACATGCAAGAAAGATGTGCAAAAGTTGCTAGGCAAGATGAATTATTTGCGTCGCTTTATATCTAACTTGTCTGGCAAGATTGATGCCTTTGTCCCTATACTTCGGCTAAAAAATGAGGATGAGTTCACTTGGGGGGCAAGTTAGCAAAGCTCCTTTGAAAAGATTAAAGAGTGCTTATCATCACCACCCGTGGTGAGAGCACCAAAAGCTGGAATTCTGTTTCGGCTATACATTGCCGCCGAAGATGGCGTGATAGGGGCCGTGCTAACCCAGGAGGTGCAAGGAAAAGAGTACATCATCACATTCTTGAGCCGCCAGCCAGGTACATGTTTGTGGAGTGTTTATGTTTATCACTTTACTACGCATCTACCAAATTACGTCACTATCTTCTCCCTACTACATGTATTGTCGCTTGCCAAACCGATGTTATAAAATACATGTTGCAAAAGCCGATTCTAAGTGGAAGAATCAAAAAGTGGGCTTACGCTTTGATTCAGTATGATTTGGCCTATGAACCTATAATAGCTATGAAAGGCCAAATTGTCGCTAATTTTATAGTTGATCACCACATAGACAGCACTTGGAGTGACATTGTTGCTCTAATTGAGGTAGTGCCATGGAAACTTTATTTTGATGGTTAAGGTTGTAAGAAAGGCCAAGGTATTAGGGTCATCCTCACATCTCCTAATGGTTCACACTTTGAAACCTCGGCCCGTTTAGAGTTTCCCTCTACTAATAACCAAGCTGAATATGAAGCCTTATTACTAGGACTTGAATTGCTAGAATCTATAGGTGCTAAACATGTCCAAGCATATGGTGATTCTTTGTTAGTAGTGCAACAAGTAGCTAAGAGTTTTCAATGTTTTAATGGCTTGCTAAATAGTTACTTGGATAAATGTTTAGACATAATTGCTACTTTTGATGACTTTGAAATCTGTCACGTATCAAGAGAAGCCAATTCAATTGCAAATGATTTGTCTTGGCAAGCATCTGTACAAGAGAAGCCAATTTTTGGTCTTACTACCGAAGCCAGAAGCTTCAGGCAAGCGCGAGGTTTGTTGAACCCTATGGGTCGAACCCCTCTTGCCACCAGAGGGTGTCATATGCCGAAGCCTTCATGCCGGAACAATACATCCGCCGAAGGGCCTACCACGCCTGGGCCCCTGCGCTGAAGCCCGCTGGACAGTAGAGGACTTCGGGAACCGGAACCCTCCGGCGGAAGGCTTTGGCCTAATCGGCTCCGCACGGCCGATCCAGTCAGGCTTTGGCAGAAGTGGGAAAGGCCTGGGGGCATTCCGAAATTAATAGTTTGGACATCACTCTACGAAAAGAGTCAACAAAGCCTCCAGAGGTCTATAAGGGCGATTGGAGAATTCCAATCGTCTAGTATTTGAGAAATCCTAGTCAAAGGGTTGATCGGAAAGTTTGGCGACAAGCGTTTAAATCTGTTTTGCTAGATGATGTACTATATCACCGAACTGTTGATGGAGTACTTTTAAGGTGTCTAGACGATGAACAATCCTAGGTAGCTACAGGAGAAGTCCATGAAGGGTTTTGTGGCACTCATCAGTCGGCCCAGAAAATGAGTTGGATGCTCAAAAGAGCAGATTTCTACGGGCCGACTATGACTGAGGATTGTTTTAGATATTATAGAGGGTGTGGAGCATGCCAAAAGTTTGGAAATATTCAGCTAGCTCCTGCTTCATTGCTTAACCCTATTATCAAGCCATGGCCATTCCGAGGTTGGGGTTTAGACTTCATCGGCCAGATTTATCCTCCTTCTTTAAAAGGGCATCGGTTCATGTTGATGGCGATGGACTACTTCACCAAATGGACCAAAGACGTTCCTCTCAAGAATATGACTCACAATGAGGTACTTGATTTTATATTGAAGTACATTATACATAGATTCGATATTCCCCAAACTCTCACTACAGATCAAGGTATTTCATTTATTTCCAAAGAAGTGAGAGACTTTGCCGAACTTTATGGTATTAAGTTGGTAAACTCTTCACCATATTATGCTCAGGCCAATGGTTAGGCCGAGTCTAGTAATAAAACTATGATTAAGCTCATTAAGAGGAAAATTGAAGAATTCCCTAAGAGGTGGCATGAAGTGCCTTTCGAGGCACTATGGGCTTGTAGAATCGCAAAGCACGGTGCAACCAAAGTTAGTCCATATGAGTTAGTATATGGACAAGAAGTCGTTCTACCTATAGAAGTAGATCTTGGCTCTTTAAGAGTTCTAAAGCAAGATGGCTTATTGGTCGATGAATATGAGACTCTTTTGAAGGATAATCTAGAAGAAGTGACCGACAAGAGGCTAAGGGCTTTAGAAGCTATAGAGATAGACAAGAGGAGAGTAGCTAAAGCCTACAATAAGAAGGTTAAACCAAAATCATTTCAAGTGGGTGACTTGGTTTGGAAGACGATTTTGCCCTTAGGCACTAAGAGCCCTAAATTTGGTAAATGGTCACCTAGTTGGGAAGGCCCTTTCAAAATAACCGAAATTGCTCCAGGTAATGCATATGTGTTAGAATCTCTACAAGGAGAGCGGTTTTGAAGAGCATTGAATGGTAGGTACTTGAAAAGGTATTTCCCGAGTGTGTGGCAAATGGCTTGAAAGTGTCGAAAGGCCGATATGAGAGGTATCGTCCTTAGCCCGTTATGCTTTTAGTTCACTTAGTTCACTAAAAGGCAGGGGTCATATGTTGATAGCAAAAAATGACATTAAATGGTTAAGATTGTCAAAATATCAATTTTGGTAATTTGGGCCAAAAATATACATGTCCTGGATCGGGCTGAAGCCGTACAAGGTTGAAGGCCCATTGAAGCTATGGGCTTCGGAAGCTTCCAGCAGGCCTATTAGCTCCGGCCCGAGGAGCAGGCTTCGGCGGGCTTGGCTAAAGGCCCACTTCGAGCTGAATTCCAGAGATAGAGTTTTAGTCTGATTCTGGCTAATTTTATCCCTACGCATGATTAGGCTGAATCTTAACAAATTAATCTTATAGATTATAAGACTAGCTCCTATAAATGTAGGGGTGAGGCCGGTTCATTAACCCCCCAACAAAAATCAAACACAAAGCCCTAGCTTTGAACCGTACCTTTACTTTTATCTTTACTTTTCTGCAACCTTCGTAGGTTTTCCTGGAAGCCCTCAGCCGGCCACTTCGGAACAGTGGTAATCCTTGTTACTTCGCCCGTGAAGTACCCGTTAATCTACGTAATAAATTGCTATCGTCTTGTTACTTTGCCTGTGAAGTATCCGCTAATCTGCGTAACAGATTGCTACCTTCATTTCCCTACTGCAACACTTAGCATATTCGGTTCCTAGGCCGAATTGGCACTTGATCTCTATTCTGATTTCGGCGGAATCCTAGCTTCGACTACGCGTGCCGGACACTCACGCTATTGTCAGTTTGTCCGAGTCCCACGGGCCAGCACGCTACGTGGCAGGCTTCATCACGATAGGCTTCGCCATGTTCGTACCCCGCGTCAGACGAAGTTACGTCACCGCATTGCATTCGAGTTATTTCATCATGTAAGAGACTTTGCACCGAACCCCACTGTTCGGAGGTGATTGTCGCGTCAAGATCTGTTCGGACCCTGCCTTCGGCTATATTAGTTCGAACGCCGAAGGCACCCTTCTGTGGGACCCTTCGCATCAGACGCCGAAGGTACCCTTCGGCGATACCCTTCGCACTATATACTTCAAATCAGTCAAGCTCTGCTCAGCTTGCTGATTTATTCTGTTTAATATATTTCTTTTTGGCTAATTGGATTATTTCTGTGTGATCTGATTATGTGGCGACTCCACCCCCTTACCACTGTTAAGGGTAGTCGGAATGCGACGTCAGTGTTGTGTTACGCTTAGTCTTTTTCTTAAGTATCCACACACTTTTGGATCATCGAACTGACCCAAGTGTGGGTGCACGTTTTGTGTCAACATGGGCCTGCCTATATAAAGGACCCAATGGCATAGGGTTTAGGTGACTTTTTTGGTTGTCATTTGGGGGCTACCAACCACAAAAATTATATTGAGTGTTCAGCCATTTTTGTTCTTCTTTTCAAATCATGCACTGTTCACAATCTAGAGAATTTTCTACGCAGCTACAATAGTTTCTAGTGCTACCAAGGTCTCCAGCGCAGGTACTATTCATCCCTTTGAGATTCACTTTTGGATTTGAGTTTTGAATTGTTTTGATGCAATTTTTGGGTATGAGTTCTTCATAACTTTTGTTGTACAAGTTTCTAGGATTCAATTTTTGAAGTTTGCAAAAGTTTTACACCACTGCTGCATATATTTTTCTGTTCAACAAAGTGCCTAAAAAGTTCTGGAAATTTTTTGAATTATACTGAGTTATGTTCTGTTCTCAGTATGGATTCAATCTTTGAGGCGATTTTTGATCTATTTTGGTACTATTTGTTGACATGAGTTCTACATAACTTTTGTTGTCCAAGTTTCAATGGTTCCATGTTTCAAATTTGCAAAAGGTTATGACCACAACTACATATTGTTTTTGGTGTACCAAATGTACTGAAAAGTTTCTGGAAGATGAATATTTTGCCTCTGACTTTTGGCTGAAAACTTTCGAGGTTGAACATTTGAGCAGAATTTTATTCAGATATTTTGAGAGAAGAGCATTTTATTCTAGAAGTCTCTTTGCTACTCCTTGTTCCTTTTTCTACCAGGTGTCTGCATGTTACCTTACCGGCTACAGGCTTGCCAAGAGTTGTGGTGCTACATTGCCGTGCTATATAGCCACCAAGCAGGAAACAACAGCCACCGTCTACAGCGATTTGTCGGTTGCTATTTTCTTCTTCATGGAACCGAGTTCTATTATTGTTCAGCATACTTACTTCTCCAATCTAATTTGCATCCTACTAGTGCATTTCTGATCAGACCTCAGATCTTGTTTCGATTGGATTAAACCTGTGAAGCTTTGTTATCTATGCTTGTTCGTGGCCAGACCAAGATCTCTGAAATTCAGTTTTCTGATGTATTTTCTCTTGAGTTTTTCACCACCATTGTTTGCTAGCGTTCTTGCTATTCAAGTGCCATCAATTTTGTTGGACCGGAAACGGCGACCAGAGGAGGGTGAATGTGAGCGTTTAAAATTTCACGCTAAAAATATCCTTCTGTTTTAATTCTGTCTTCTGCAGAACAGGCTTCGAACACACCCTTCGGAGGTCTGATTCAGAGGTATTTCAAAGCTCCGAAACCAGGCTTCGTAAGGAGCAAAAGTTCGAAGTCTAGTAGACTTCTCTTCCACCTAGAACTAAAAACTCAACTTTGCTAAGTCAGTGCAGACTCCGCACACAAGGTGCCTTTGAGCAGACTTCGCACTTCACCTTTCGCAGGTGGAGATTTCCCTCTGCAGACTTCGAGCAGATACTTCGCACTAGCAACTGGTATTAGGCTTCGTATTTCGATGGTATAAACACACACCGAACAGGTTTTGCTAAGGGAAGAAAAACAGTCCTCGACTATGAACTACTCAGTGCTTCGCTAGTAAATGGTGAGAGGTTACCTCAGTTTACACAGAGAAAACACACTGAAAAATCACACATTTCGCATGCACACACTTCTCTAGAAGAGAACCAGTGCACAAACTTAACTCAGAAAGAAATGGTGCACAGAGGAATCAAAGCATGCAGTATAACACAGAATACAAGTTCAAGCAGTGAAAAAAAAGTATCAAAGCTTCATTGCAAGAACAGGGAACACAAAATGAACTCACGGGTTTGAATACATGTGTGTGGCGGCTAGCACAGGAGTTCTAAAAATGGCTGCTCAAAGTGTTACTCAGGCCTAGCCAGCCTTCACTATTTATAGGCACTATTCAGCCCTGTGAATAAACTACTTTACCCCTAGGGTTTACACTGATTTTGTCTCATCAGAACAGGGGGGTATAGATGGTAGTCTACTTTATTTGGAGGCTTCTTTTGTCAGTATTCGTAGAGGAGACAGCATCAGCTTTTGCAGAGCAGACACGATCAGCCTTTGCAGTTTTGGAGTCTTTTGAAGCCCCCCTTCGCACGCGAGGGGTGCGATAGCTTCATCGACGAACCTCATCCAAACCATGCCTTTGATGAACCTCCACTTCTGAGATCTCCGTCGGGTGAACCTTCGAGTGCTTCCATCCGGAGCACACTTCAAACGCCTTGCTTCATTGTTGAGGACTTTGTCCACCATACTCTGAAGTCACTCTATTCGGAGTACTCTTCACAGTGCCTCACCTACGAGGACTTCGTCTCAGGGTACCCTCAGCCGGAGCCATGCTCCGCACTCTCTGCCTTCGTCTGGTGCACTTTGACCCAAGGACCGACCTCGACCCCACGCAACCTTTGTGACGGAGCTCCCCACTCGCCTCGCATCAACCCTCCCGCTTGACCCAGGTTCACTCACTGCGAACCGTCTGTCGCCTCCGAAGTCACCTGCGCACCACAAACAGACAGACAAGTGTATCCAGTACCTCGGAGACCTCTCCGGGTAAACACCCTCAGGTACACACTCTGGTGTACCGCCCAAAGTACCAAACCCGGTACAACCAAGTCATCGTGTACTATCAAACCCCTCCAACAGTCACACTCCGCTGCAACAGCCATAGCAACCAAACCCACCGAACCCTTTGGTGAAACACCCTCCGAACTACTTCGAAACCAGTGGATAAAATCTGTCAATCACTCATCACAGACTCCGAAACCAACCCTTGGTTTCTCAAATTTCTTCTAAACTTTTTTTGTTACATGTTGTCCTGTAGACTGTCGAAGAGCTTCAAGGCAAGAATTACTACAGGACATAGAAACATAAGGAAAGAACATATTTGTTGCAACAAGATTGGTTTCTAGCCTCTGAAATCTAGTTCTGCAGACTGGTATTTTTTGAGAATATAGCTCCTTGTCTTCCATTTTGCTAGTAAATTGTCTTTAATGTTGATTGTTGCAGTGTAGGTGTGTATTTCTATGAGTGTTCTTGAGTTTTCAGTCACTGTACTTTGTTAGATATTGCTGGTTCATATTGCTGTGTAAGATCTGGTTCATATTCCATTTAGTTTGCGTGATTTCCTACCAGGTAACGCAGACTCATGAGCCGCAAAGCGGCAACCGGTTGATGAAAAAGCACAGATGACATATCCTAGATTCTGGAGTAAAATACATCATTTGTGTTTCTATTATGATTGTTCCAAATTATTTTGCCAATGCTATTGATTATCAGTTGCTAAGTATTTTTATGGAAGGCACTGTTCATTTGTTTTTATTCTCTGGCATTATTAATCTGAGTTCAGTTAATCTTGTGATACATCTGGTTACAAACTGTTTGACAAATTTTTCTGTATCAAATTGGATTACATATTTCTTGTAATTGATGTTCACTAACTTTTGCCAAGAACCAGAAATTATCACATGCTTCTGTTGAATTCATCAATCCATATACATCCAGTTTTTATTTACTGTCGGGAGTGTGTTTTATTTCATTGTATACTATTTGAGTTGTGTGGATAGATTTCTGTCGTTACCAGGACTAAATATTTTTATCAGAATATTCCTCTCGAGAAGTAAATAAGTGAATTATTTACTATGTGTTTTCTTATGAATTTTTGCCATAGCACATTATCGAAGTTTCGAGTGCTGAATGCAGAAAATCAGTTATTCATTTACCAATTGAATCAGTAAGTCAGCACTCCATTGATTGACTGAGTTTTGAATTCAGCATCTCAAAGTCTAACTCGAACAGGAAAAATTTCTAAAAATATTTTTCAGTGCTAGTGATCTCTAAATCTATCATTTCACACAATATCAAACAAGAGGGTGATAGCAACTATCTTATCGGATTTTTTACTGTGTCATTTCATCTGTTTCTGCTTGTTAATTTAGAGGAGCATCGGGGTGATTTGAAAAGGCCATCAAACTCACGAGAATTTGTCGAGGCGCCTATTCACCCCCTCTAGTCACCATTCCGATCCCACACCGTACGAGGCCCGGTCAGACCGGCCTTGTGTCACCGGTCAGACTGTTGCATGTCAGTGCGTCAGATGACGGCACGACACAGGCCGGTTAGACCGAAGGGTAGCCTCCGGTAAGACCGAAAGGTCCTGGAAGACGGACTTCGGGGCTACGACGACCGTCTTGCTGTGGATAATTTGCAACCAAAGTTCTTGGCGAAGAATATGAGGCAGAAACACTACAAGAACTCCAAAAGATGGAAGGCAATTGGGCGAAGAGAACGAATCACCAGTAAAAACCGATAAAATGATAAAATCTGCCACGTCGATTAAACGGGCGATTCACGAGCGAACCGACAAGTACTTACCGTGATTCCAATGCAGCGGACGGGTGGTTTCTAGCGCAAACCAGCAAATATCTACGTGCTAAATTGAATCTAGGGCAAGAAAGTAAATTGAAAAGAAAAGGTACGATTCAAGAAAATAATAGATTGGATATATTAGGGTTTTTTGGGGGTTGGCTTGAATCGGCCTTGGCCCTTTATATAGGGGTTGGTCTTGCAAGAGTTGGAAATTATCCACGTCCTAAATTAGTTAGAGATTGATTTACATATGAAATATCTCGGGTTTTTGTTCATAGAAAAAAATAGCATTAATGGTTAAGATTGTCAAAATACCAATTTTTGCAATTTGGGCCAAAAATGCACGTGTCCTCGGTTGGGCCGAAGCCCTACAGGGCCGAAGGTCCAATAGGCTATGGGCTTCGGAAGGTTCTAACCAGCCCACCGTCTTCGGCCCGGAGGCTTTCGGAGGCCCACTCCACCAAAGCTTCAGCCCGAGGAGCATAATTCAGCGGGCCTGGCCGAAGGCCCACTTCAGGCAGAGTTAGAGATTGAGTCCGATTTTTGACTGAGTCTTTCACGCGTGATCAAACCAAGTTCGACCAGAGTAGGCTTAGAGATTATAAGGCTTGCCCCTATAAATATAGGGGTGAGGCCGGTTCAGAAGCCCCTCAACACAAACCAACCACAAAGCTCTATCTTTGAACCGTACTTTACTTAATCTTTATTTTCTGTATTCTTCATGGGTTTGCCTGGAAGCCTCCGACGGCTACTTCGGAATAGTGGTAAGCCTTGTTACTTCGCTTGTGAAGTATTCGTTAATCTACGTAATAGATTGCTATCGCCTTGTTACTTCACCTGTGAAGTATCCGTTAATCTACGTAATAGATTGTTATCACCTTATTACTTCGCCTGTGAAGTATCCGCTAATCTGCGTAACAGATTACTACTTTCGCCACTAGTGCAACACTTAGCAGAATTCGGTCCTCGGGCCGAATTGGTACTTCAAATCTACTCTGTTGCAGGTTTCCATGTTCGTAGCTACTTCGTCGGAGGTGTCCGGAGCTGAGAGATCAGTTTCGGACATTGCTAGAACACCCTTCGGCAAGACTGCTGCTTCGACCGCCCATGACGGACCATCACGCTGTTGTCGATTGGGCCAAGTCCCGCACGCAACGTGCTTCACCGATAGACTTCGCCACGACAGGCTTCGCCACGCCCGTACTCTGCTCTGGACAAAGTCGCACTCGCATGTTGCACCTAAGTCATTTCCCTATACCTCACTATATTGGAGAATTTACGTAGAACCCCGCTGTTCAGAGGTGATTGTCGCGTCCAGATCGGTTCGACGTTTATCTCTGGCCAGATCAGTCCGAACGCCGAAGGCACCCTTTGGCGGGACACTTCACATCAGATGCCGAAGGTACGCTTCAGTGACACCCTTCGCACCATACTTCGAATCAGTCAGGCTTCGTCCGTCCAGTTGCTGATTTGTTCTATTTAATATATTTCTTTAGGCTAATTGGATTATTTCTTTGTAACCTGATTGCCTGGAGACTCCACCCCCTTACCACGGCTAAGGGTAGTTGGAACGCGACGTCGGTGTTGTGTTACACTTAGGCTTGTCCCTAAGTATCCGCACACTTTTGAATCGTCGAACTGACCCAAGTGTGGGGGCACATTTTTGTGTCAATAGTTTTTACGAAAAAACGCGAGATCTAGTCATAACTAACTCAAACTCAAAGTGCTAGAAACTCCTGAAATTTCAGACCGACCATACATGGCTGGTCGGACCAGTGTTACATGGGAGGTCGGACTGGCCATGTAATGCCGGTCAGACCGGTGACACCACTAAGGTTGGATTGGCCATGTAGAAAAGGTCGGACCGGCCTATGCGCAGAATTTCCAATTTGTTCTAAACTTGGCTAGCACTTGTTCTACTACAAATTGGTGCCAAATTTGGGTGTCAACAAGTAAAACTTAGCACTACCAACAATTGGAAACACTTGACAAACCTAAGTGAACAGTCTCTGGAGTTGTCAATATTCTAGTCTCGTGGGTTAGGGAAAAAAATTCCCACACAATAGATTGGCTTGCTATGGTTCTTAATCGAAAAAGAGATGGATTTATGTGGACTCAGATGGGAGACAATCAAAAATAAAACAATCGAAAAACAAAATTTGCAGCAACTAAATAGATACCAAAACCATCAAATTACACTCTTTACTTTGATGAAAACAACAAGACAAGATTGACACTTATACTCTATGACTCGGTTCAGAAAAAAATTAGAGAAAAGTTACGCCAAAGAAGGATTATGACCATCACCAAAACTAGATGAACCGATGCAATATAGGCTATGGAAAAATCTAACCCTAATAATTTTCGTGGCTTCTTCTGGTTGGGACAGAAATAAAAACCTAACTACAGATTAATGTTACTCACCGAATAAACCCGGTTCTCTGATACCAAGATGATACGGGGCAGCCCGATCTTCTCGCTTAGCTTAATGTAGATGGGAGATAACTTGTGAGACACTGACGATTATCCGGTTGTTCCCCTGTTGCCAATGTAATAGATCTCAACCCTATAGATATTCGCAACATCACACACTTGTGCACATAGTCGCCGGCCATGAAGCAGTGCTGCTATCTCGTAATCCAAATGGAACAGCAGATAACGCTTGACTTTCTCACTAGCAAACACACCAGATCGAAACAAAGTGGTGGAGATAAAATTTCTGATCAAAACAAAGAAGAATTCGTGATGAACAGTAGAAGGCATAATAGTACTTCAATGTGAATCTATCTAATTTCGAAAATAAACAACCAAGTTTGCTAGGGCCGACGACCTCTATATATATATGGGGTATTTAAGATGCTAGGGATGTGTGGGGGTCGTCCAATGAGAAACCTAGATGAATACAACTCGGTTACAAGGCCCATGGGCTGGGTACTGAATAAGTAACACGCATTGTTTTGGTTATTATGATCTGCTCGAATAGAATCTAGAGGTGTAGCAAGATCCGTGGGAAAGAAGACTTATCAAGCTTTCCAGAAAGTCCAAGATCATCTAAATTGGAGAATTCCTTGTAAAAGTTATACATGTTTTAATATGGTATTGTCCCTGTAATCCGAGTCCGGTTCCAAGTCGTGTAAAATTTTATCTCCACCTTCTCTTGACACAAAAGTAATGTCCTAAACTTGTATATTATATTTAGATAGCATTGACTTCCATGATGTTCTATTCCCTTGATATGCTCTCAACATGTTGTTTGGTTCATGTAAGTATTTTTGCAATTGAATAGCAACACATTTTATGGTGTAGCATACATGGTTCAAATAAATAAAATGTAAATCTAATATAGAATGCATGCACCGTGGGTTGTTTATTATACTCACGCTGACCATTTGATAGCTATAAGAGATAGATTGCTCAAGATTTTACATGAAGTTTGAACAGCATTATACCAGACAAATTTGCACGCAATATAAAAATAAACATAAACATCTACGTACCCAAAAAAACATCACAACTCACGTGTAGCCATCAGCACCAGAAATAATATAGTAAGAAGAGAAACATAAATATGTTTTTAAGGCTCTATAGCATTTCAGGGAGGTCAGTGCAGATGTGTACTACCAGTGACAGCCGACCCTGTTTACTGGTGATACATAGGTGCCTCATGCAGTTTAGTTCCATAACAGGTACCAAATAGATACGCCTTGCCATATTTATGGGAGATTTCATGAATGAACACACTACTACAAAGCGATACTGTAGCGGCGGGCAAAACCGACCTGTAGTGGCAGGCATCCAGTTCGCCACTGCTCTAACGCCACTGCTATCACGGGTTAGTAGTGGCGGTCGGCGCGCCCGCCACCGCTGTGTCAACAGTAGTGGTGGGCAGATGAGGTCAGTGCGCCCGCCACTACTGTTGACACAGCAGTAACGGGTGCGCTGACCTCATCTGCCCGCCACTACTGTTATCAATAGCGGTGGTGGGCAGATGAGGTTAGCGCGCCCGCCACCACTGTGTCAACAGTAGTAACGGGCACACTGACCTCATCTGCCCACCACTAATATGTATAACTCATAACACAGAATGTTGTGATCCATAATTCACAGTCCCACAAACCAAAACACAGAAATTATATGCTTCACACAGCCATCCACATACACAACAGCAAAACATCCACATATCCACATACACATCCACAACAGCAACACATCAACACAACAACCATCCATCTCATCAATTTACAAATTTACAAAGTTTACACTATATGCTTCACACAACCATCTACATACACAGCAACAACAACAACACATCTCATCAATTTACAAATTCACATTTCATCACACATCAAGTCTAAAAAGTTTACATCTATCAAAATTTCAAAATTAACCATTGTTTCACAAATACATGCTCATGCGGTTTATGTTTTCTTGGAAGGCCAACTCATATCTTGCGCATCTATTGATAACAAATTCTTATCGATTTGTTATGCTTTGCCTTTTCATTCTTCCGGCCCAATCATACAGAGTTGGATGCTTGTCCACTTCACTCTCAGGATCAAACAATGCTCCAAGCTCATGAAGAATCTCATGCATCGTGAAGCGGCACATCCTTGATACGATTTCGTACATTTGTGATTCTGAGAATTGGCTCTTCTGGGAATGGTTGATGGACCTGACGCCTGCATACATAACATATAAGTAGATACGCTGCAAGTTATATTATATTAACACACAAGAAATCAACTTACTTCTTTAGTATCCTCAGATACTGTCCGCCCAAACTTTCCTAAGTTATTGCTCATGAAATCACAAGTATAATAGCCGCAATGCATGGAACCAAGAGATTGTTTGTGACACTTCAAAATAGACAAAGTTAGAACGATATATAGTTTGGCTTTATCAATTGAATTAATAAATTTAAAAATATAATATTACCGGATAGTTGGTTCTGATAAGCATATCTTTCGGCCTCTATGGATCATGTGGGCCACCTAACTTTTCCATGTAGTATTTGTATGCACTCTGAATAACATTTAATATACCTTGATATTCTTTTTTGGGTTTGTCGTGCGAGTCGAGCACATAAACCCTTGAGCTCTTTGGGTATATCAGAAGTCCAATCCAATGATCACTATCGAAAGAAGTAATATATAATTATGTTAGTTTCATAATCGATAAAACGTGATTAAGTGGATATAGTGGGTATACTTGCTTAAAGTTATATGCCCCACTTATCATTTCTCTGTCCTTCCATTGATCCATGCACCGCGCAATATACAACGCGGCACAACTCCTTTTCTTCTTCTTAAGTGCGTCTTCGTCTTTATTGAACATCTTTCTTTGAAATTTTTTCTTACCCGCAGTCTAGTACTTGCTATCGTTCTGGTTTAGTGTCGGGTTCAGCGCACTTTGGCTTATGAATGACGGGTTCAAGTACCCATACATATTAGACTCGTCACAAATTGAATTACAACTGCATATGTTATGAAACAATAGTCAATATAAGACATTATTTATTTTTGCTTTGTATTGACAAAGCATAAAGTACTTACATGCACCAGAGCATCATGCTTATGATGTCGGTTCACTGTAGACGAAACATCCGATGGAAGTCGTCAAAAAATAGTGCAAGCTTAAACTCTGGGCAGTTGAATATTCTTGTAGAACCTTCAGTTCTATTTGTGTAACTCCTAACGAAGACGCTTCGAGGTACCATTCATGAAATGTTTTCATCATCCAAGGCATACTCTTAAGTACTCCTTGGGGTAATAATGGTTTGCCTAGTTCGTATTTGATATAATCCTCATCTCCGTAGGTCCATTTATCAACAGAAAGTGAGCCCACATGCTTTTGTACTGGAGCCTTTATGGTAGCCGCTTCGGGCGTAGAACGTGTTTGCCCCATAGTAGTAAAAAATTTATGCATCTCAGATCTCGGCGCAAAACACTGCCTAGCTTGAACAGTTATCTTGTGGATTGCTGGTTTTGGGCATGCATCTTGTTTTTCAGGATCGGCAACTAGCACTGGCACTTTTGTTATGGGCTTGGCCACTAGCACTTGAGGCTCAGCTGGAACTGGCACTTGAGGCTCAACCGGAACTGGCACTGGCATTTGATCTGGCTCTGGCACATTTGTGTTGGGCTCATCAGTGGGCTCAAGCACTGGCACTGGCTTTGTCACTTGAGGATCAGAAGTCACTTTCGATTCTATCACTTCTGCCACTTTATCGGGCACTGGCTCTTCCTCTGCCTCTTCCTCTATCTAACGCTCATCAACAGGTGATAAAGATCCTATATTTTGCACATCCTAAGATGAAAGATATGTGGGGGATTGTGATGAGACAATAGGCGATTTACTCTGAGAACTTGTCTGCAGTAATTTGATATCTCGGCTCGCCCATAGGACAAAGTTATTCAGATCATCTCCGATTGTCTCAATCCCCTCATCATTCATTGGAAGATCCAAGGGGTCATTAATAAATCTGTCGTTGGTGATCTCATTGACCTGAACCTTGGTATAGTCATCAGGAATAGGCCAATTGTGAAATAAATCCCCAGGCATGGCAATGCCTCGTGCAGCCTCTTGGGAATGCCCTTTGCGCCCTATCGGTATATGCAGGCTGCATGGTGTGTCCTCTTTAATATAATTTACAGGAAATTTGTCTTGTACTGAGCCAACACTGCTTGGTACGTCGAGTCGTACCTCTGACACAATTATTTGTCCCGATGCAGCCTGCATTATGTTTGGATTCTCGTTAATAAATTCAAAAAAGTGTCGCTCCCACTCTGCACGGCGCTCTGCGGCGTCGTCTGTGCGTGCTTGACGCTTCTTGTATGTGGCACCCTCCTGTTTCTTGAAATTATTTTTCCAGTGTGCTATAGAAGAGACACCTCGGGTGCGCCCTTGATGTTCCTCATTTCCGAGAGCAGATGTAAGCTGGTCATTACATCCCTCGGGCTTGTACTTTCCAGACTTCTCCAACTCAGCAATTTCCTGTGCTTTCTGGAATACTTCACTAGTCCGTGAGTCGGAGAGCATATATTGGCCCTCGGGTGTTTTTTTAGCTCGACCTAGGAGCCATCTCTTAGTGCGCTGATCAGCACCTGAAAACTGTTCAGGTAACCCAGCCGCACGGTCCTCCTCCTCCTTTCTACTCCACTCATCCTCCTTGGCCTTATATCCACCTGGCCCAAGTTTAGGTGTGAACTTATTCTTCTTATTAAGTTCTTTGAACATGATGCTCTCTTGTTTGGCTTCTTCCGAGCAATGCTGCATTTTGAATTCGTTCCATTCATTTGGCGTTATAAAGTCGTAGTCGTTGAGCGGCGACTCATCTTTTGAAGGTATTGTGTGTTCAGTTTAGTCCTAAATGTACGGAGAGCCTTCCCGATAGTCTTCAATGTGGAAGCTTTAGCATCTTCTAAGTGGTCTTCCGGGAATTTATAATGCGCTTTTATATGCTGCCACAATTCGTTCTTTGTAGCTTCAGGGACAGTCTTCCAATTTTTCCAAACTATCTTACATCGCTCCCTGGCGAGACATCCACAGTCGTTACGCCACTTCGCTGTGATTTCTTTTGGCTTCTTTGGAGCCCCATCAACATGCACTTCTTCAACCTCATAGATAGCTGTATGCAGCTTGTTCTTCTCCTGTTTCCCTCTCCTCTTCGCATTTGCAGAGGATGTTGTGGCAGCGGGCTCAACATCTGTTCACTCAGCTGACTCAAAAGCTGGGACAATAGTTCTTTTCTCGACATGGAATAATCGACGCTTGCTTCCTCGCTTTGGACGATCCTACGATGATAGACAATGTGAGCTTCAGGAATGTAATCCTCGGTTAGAAGCTGCTCTGACTTGTTACTAACGTAATAATTACCTCCGCTTGAGCTTCAAGAATGTAATCCTCATTGGCGTCTTCTCTCGTTCTCTTCTTCCTAGGCTCCATTGGATGTTCATTCTCCGGAGAGTGGTACGAAGATTCGCTATCGGAGGATCCTTCAGATGAACCCTCTTTATTTGTTTTTGCGGGAGACTCGTAGATGAGCTCCTCGATGGAACGTCCTTCTTCCGCCATAGATAAACTATTCATAGTTAAGAGGCTAATGTATCAGAATTTTGGTTATGCAAAAAAGGTCTGCTGTCATATTTTCATAGTTAACAGGCTATTACTTCCGAAGCCACTATACTAATCCTAAAGTTAGGATATTGTGTTGTTATCTCTCTCTAGTGTTGTTGAGGCCTCAGCATATTTTGTGTTGTTTTTAAAAATGTTCATGGCTGCCATGGAACCATGTGCACATCCATTCCCTGTGAGCAACACGAGAAAGAAGAAGCTGTTGACGGGAATGGATGTGTCACATGGCTTGATGACATACATGAGATAACTCATTAACAATATGCATCATAGGCCTCTAAAAGGAATTGTGGAATCTAATGTTGGTCTTCAGCCGGATGAACTTGAGGATTAGTATAGTAGCCTTAGAAGTAATAACAGTAGTAAACTGATCACAGTGTTGTTGAGGCCTCAACATATTTTGTGTTGTTTTTCAAAATGTTCATGGCTCCCATGGAACCATGAGCACATCGATCCATTCCCTGTCAGCAACACGAGAAAGAAGAAGCTGTTGACGGGAATGGATGTGTCTCATGGCTTGATGACATACATGAGATAACTCAATAACAATTTGCATCATAGGCCTATAAAAGGAATTGCAGAATCTAATGTTAGCCTTCAGCCGGATGAACTTGAGGATTAGTATAGTAGCCTTAGAAGTAATAACAGTAGTAAACTGATCTCAGTGTTGTTGAGGCCTCAGCATATTTTGTATTGTTTTTCAAAATGTTCATGGCTGCCATGGAACCGTGTGCACATCCATTCCCTGTCAGTAACACGAGAAAGAAGAAGCTGTTGACGGGAATGGACGTGTCACACGGGTTGATGACATACATGAGATAACTCAATAACAATTTGCATCATAGGCCTCTAAAAGGAATTGTAGAATCTAATGTTGGCCTTCAGCCGGATGAACATGAGGATTAGTATAGTAGCCTTAGAAGTAATAACAGTAGTAAACTAATCATAGTGTTGTTGAGGCCTCAGCATATTTTGTGTTGTTTTGCAAATATGTTCATGGCTGCCATGGAACCGTGAGCACATCCATTCCCTGTCAGCAACACGAGAAAGAAGACGTTGTTGACAGGAATGGATGTGTCGCACGGCTTGATGACATACATGAGATAACTCAATTACTATTTGCATCATAGGCCTCTAAAAGTTGTTCTAAAAAAGTGGTAATGTGGTATGCAATATTTCTCATGGCATAACTTCACCCAAAATTAGACTAATATATAGAAGACTACACCCAAAATTAGACTAATATATATTGGGTGAATGGTACATTTCCATTAATCAATGCCAAAATAGGTGTAACAAAGTACTATACAGTGGTTCTACAAATGATAACTATCCACAAATGTAAGAGCATCTCCATTGTATATAAATTGATTAAATATAGCTCCATTTGAATAGCAATTCACATTTAGAAAGTACAATGGAGATGCTCTAAGGACAATAAACCCTATAAACCTAACTTAGCTTGTGTTGGCCTACCTCTCTCAAGAATACACTCAAGAACATAAGAACACTCAAGAACTAGAGGGGGGGTGAATAGGCGCCTCGACAAAATTCTTTCGAATTAGATGGCCCTTTCAAAACACCCAACGCTCCTCCAAACTTAATCACAGATTTAGCTCCAATGAGTCAAATTAAATACTATATCACAAACTTAGATATAGAAGACTTCACCCAAAATCAATGCCAAAATCAATGCCACTTCACAGTACAAAAATCAATTCCCAAAAAAGTGGTAATGTGGTATGACATACATGAGATAACTCAATGCCAAAATCAGTGTTAATCACATAGAGTACCACTTCACAGTGGATGAATGGTGCAATCAGGAATCATTTTCAGCTTTTTGACCATATTCAGAATAAACTGCAAAATTTATCAACTAAAATAGTTTATATTAATATGATTGAAGATGGGCTAACACACATATAAGTTCAGGAAGAACATAGTTAGGACAATCCTCTTTTCAAGGTCAAAAACTCACAACACAATCAAACAAACTTTCAACACACTTAAATCACACTTAAGTAAATCTAGAGACTAAAAGCTCTAGGTAAATCTAGAGACTAAAAGCAGTAAGTAAATCTGTCAAACTAGTACAAAGTTTAGCAACCTGAACGGGGACGGCAACATGCGCTCGGGGACGGGGATGGCAGCGACGGCTCCAAGATGGCAGCGCGGGGTCTGGGGACAGCGACGTGGGCTCCGGTGACAGGCGGAGTTCGGGGCGACGGCGGCGACGGGTTCCGAGGGTTGCGGCGTGGGCTCTAGGACAGGGATGGCGGCGTGCGTCGGGGACGGGTTCCGAGGGTGGCGGCGCGGGCTCCCGGACAGGGATGGCGGTGTGCGACGGCTCCGAGGTGGTGGCGAGGGGTCTGGGGACACCAACGGCTCTTTGACGTCAGTGACGGGCTTCGGGGACGACAACGACAACGGCGGCGCGGGCTCTGGGAGCGGCAACAACTGGCGGGAGAAGATTAGGGCTTAGGGTTTTCAGACGACGGGAGTGAAAAATTTATATAGGCGGATTAGCAGTGGCGGGCATGCTGATGTCATCCTGGCTGCCACTGCTATTTTCTCTTAGTAGTGGCGGGCGATGACATCACCAGCCCGCCACTACTAATCCGCCCGCCGCTGGTGCTCGACTGCCACTACTAAAAGGAATAGTAGTGGCGGGCTGGTGACGTCAGCATGCCCGCCACTGATTACACCCGACCGCCACTACTATGAGAGGTGGGGGTTATCTAATATACGATGCTACACATGTCGAGAAACACTTTGTAGCGCAGTGGTGCGGGGTTTGCTTTGGTGCCATGCGGTTCGAGGTTCGAACCTTGCTGCCGGCAGGCGGTTTGAGGTTCGAACCTTGCTGCTAGCATCCAAATATTTTTTTCATTTCTATTCTAATTTTCATGACTTTTTTATTGATATTTAAATTCTAGTTTGAACTTGATTTTTTTAACAATAAAAATACATCATAACTTATCAAATTTTAAAAATTGGTATTTTTCTGCCTCACATTACTTTTTTTATTTCATTAAGAAACCTGAGATTCTCCGGGGATGCATTAGGGTTTAGAGATGAAATGACTGAGGTTTGAAAGCAAAATCTATAGTTTATTCTTCCTTTGAAATATAAACTTTTTATACAATAAAAATACAACACAAATATTCTAATTGCAAAAATTGGTATTTTTCTCCGTCAGTTTACTGTTTTTATTTCATTAAGTGTGTTTTTATGATCAAAGTCAAAATAAGTTCAATTTGAACTACAAGACATGAAATAATTCACCAAAATTTATAGAAAAACCATATTCATGTTTTTGACTCTGTAATTAGTTATTATCCAGTAAATTTAAAACCATCATAAAAAATGTAGGTTTCCACAACACTCGATCGACAACTTGTATTTTTATAGTTTTTTAATCCTCAAAAAATAAAATAAAGTTTAAAAAAGATGAGACTTGTCATGTTGTTATGATATGATCGATCCATAGATGTTGTCATAAAAAATAAAATTGTTTCGAGAAAATAATCATGTAGGGCGTTAAGAAACCTCAGATTCTCCGGTGATGAATTAGGGTTTAGAGATGAAATGACTCAGGTTTGAAAGCAAAACCTATAGTTGATTCTTCCTTTGAACTTGAAACTTTTTGTACAATAAAAATACAACACCAATATTCTAATTGCAAGAATTGGTATTTTTCATTAACATAAATTGGTATTTAAATGCAAAAAAGTCCACGTAGAGGTAGGGATTATCTAGCATACACTGCACACATTGCTGAGAAATACTTTGTAGTGCAGTGGTGCGGGGGGTGCTTTGGTGCCATGCGGTTTGAGGTTCGAACATTGCTACCGACAGGCGGTTTGAGGTTCGAACCTTGCTGCTGGCGCCAAATCAACATTTTTTCTTTTTTGTACTTTTTTAAATTTTCAAAACTTTTTATTGATGTTTATATCCTTGTTGAACTTGAATTTTTTTAACAATAAAAATACATCATAACTTATCAAATTTAAAAAGTTGGTATTTTTCTGCCTCAGTGTACGTCACTCGACTTAGTGGTGGCGGGCCGATGACATCATGCGACCGTCACTACTAAAAGGATTAGCAATGGCAGGTTGGTGACGTCAGCATGCCAGCCACTACTAATATGGGTAGTAGGGATTATCTAGCATACGCTGCCTACAATGTCGAGAAACACTTGGTAGCGCAGTGGTGCGGGGGCTCACTTGGGGCCATGCGGTTTGAGGTTCGAACCTTGCTGCCGTCAGGCGGTTTGAGGTTTGAACCTTGTTGCTGGCTTCCAAACATTTTTTTCATTTCTGTTCTAATTCTCAGCATGTTTTTTATTGATGTTTGAATCCTCATTGGAACTTGTTTTTTTTTAACAATAAAAATACATCATAACTTATAAATTTTTAAACAAATGGCATTTTCTGCCTTGGTTTACGTTAGACATATATTAAAAAAATTGGTATTTTTATTTCTCAGTTTACTCTTTTTTATTTCACTAAGTGTGTTTTTATGATCAAAGTAAAAATAAGTTAAATTTTAACTACAAGACATGAAATAATTAACCAAAATTTATAGAAAAACCATATTAATGTTTTTGACTCTATTATTAGTTATTATCCAATAAATTTAAAACCATCATAAAAAATGTAGGTTGCCAAAACACTCGATCGACAACATGTATCTTTATAGTTTTTTAATCCTCAAAAAATCAAATAAAGTCTAAAAAAGACAAGACTTGTCATGTTTTTACGATATGATCGAGACTTTGTAGCGCCGTGGTGCGGGGGCTCGCTTGACACATCACGTTTATTTGAAAGCAATTAAACAAACACAAGTCCAGGCTGGGGAAACCAGCTTACACATCGAAACGCACTACTGGTCAAACCCAAAAGAAAGATATGGTTTGGAGCTTCTTCTTCTTCCTCGGCACAAACCCAACCTATTTCTGGTTAAACAGCTTAAAAGCCTCAACTTGCCAATCCTCAACCAACTCGGCATCATCAGGCCGTCTAAACTGCTCTCCATGTTCCTGAACAAGAAAATACACGCGATGGCGATAGTGAGAACAACTTATCAATGATGAATTGGATGATAAAAATATAAAATTTGCATAAAAGGAGGATCTTGCCTCCTTTCTCCTCTTGCTGCCGCATTGCTCTACATGCTTCCCTTTTCCACCGCTAGCCTCGGCATGTTTCCCTCTATCACCAGTTGTCTCATCATTCTTCCGTCTGCCAACACTTACCCTGTCTGGTGCTGGCGACCGCGAGTCGTCCTCCGAGTCGGAGTCCATTATGAGAATCACTTTCTTCGCCAAACAACTGCAAACTATACCATGTACCTTATGTTTACCGCATTTGCAAACCTCACACATGCCACTTGATGTAGAGTCTGAGGATCCACTGTTTGGTTCAATCTTAGGAGGAGCTATCGTGAACCGGCGAGGAGGGCGCTGTCGTCGAGGTTGGGGGTCGGGAATGGCTATTGGGAAATTAGTGGGCAACATATATACTTTGGTTAATTAATCTCGTGAATATATGGCAACATATATGCATCTGTAATTTTTTTGTCACATTGATATAACATTAAAAAACCCTAAGCTAGTAATAATATAGTACATTAAAAAACATTATTGTTATAGTGGAAATTTTTTTCTCAGAAATTTTTTATAGTACATTAAAAACATTATTGTTATAGTGCATTCTACTAGTAATATTATACTAAATTATATTACCATGCATAAATTAATGTAACAATTAGAAATCATTTTAACCCTAAGCTCAAATAAAATAAGACCAAAGATAGGTTAATAATCATTTACTGACTGGTGGCGACGGGTGGCGCCGACGGGCTCTGAGGACGGCGGCGAAGGGCGGAGGGCAGCGGCGACGTGCTCTGGGACGTCGACGGCGGCGATGGGAGGAGGGGGTGACACGAGAGTTTAGGGTTTAGAAAATGAAACTAGGTTTTCGGACGGCGGGAGAGGAAAGTATATATAGGTGTATTAGCAGTGGCGGGCATGCTGACGTCATCCTGCCCGTTACTTCTATTTTCTCTTAGTAGTGGCGGGCATGCTGACGTCATCCAACCCGCCACTACTAATAGAGGTAGGGATTATATATCTAGCATATAATACACTTCCTACAATGTCGTGAAACACTTAGTAGCGCAGTGGTGCGGGGGGCTCACTTGGGGCCATGCGGTTCGAGGTTCGAACCTCACTGCCGGTAGGCGGTTTGAGATTTGAACCTTGCTGTTGGCCCTAAACATTAAATATTTTAAAAAATTTTCTATTGATGTTTAATTAAATCCTCATTTGATCTTGAACATGTTTTAACAATAAATGACATAATTGATTTTACAAATACGCACGCTAAACATAAATGATCTAGCCTTGCACTAATTTTCCATCGTCATTGGTGCGTAGATAAGGAATCACACTGCCAAATGACAGTTTTGCTTCAACCACATTATTCCTTGATATGTCAATGAAAAACGACACCTCATCAAACTGATTGTATTCTTCTTCGTCTTCGACTCCATCAACTCCAACAATTCTTTGTTTTCCTGGAGCAACGATGTATTTTTCTCATCTTTAGGATCAAGTATGTAAAATACTTGTGCCACGGATTGAGCGAGTATCCAAGGGTCATCTTTATAAGCCACCTTATTAAGATCAACTATCGTAAACCCGTAATCATCCACCTCCACACCTTCTGGATGTCTGACCCACTGGCACTTAAATATAGGGATTTCTATAGAGTTCCCGTAGTTAAGTTCCCATATTTCTTCGATGTATCCATAGTAAGCATTCTTTTGTCCAGTGCTATCTTCTACTTCTCCTCTGACACCACTATTTTGGCGCTGACTCTTTTGATCCTTTTCTTTGGTATAGAATGTGAAACCATTGATGTCATACACTTGCCATGTTTTAACCGTGCTCAATGGACCGTAAGACAATTTATTTATCATCATCTCTTCGTCGGTTTCTCCAATCGAAAGGTTTAGATCCCTCAGCCATGATGTGAAATAAATTTTGTGTTCTTTCATAATCCATTGTTCATCGCGATCTTCATTCTTTTCACGAAGCTCTTGTAGGTGTTGTTAAACATATGGTCTCATAATCGCCAACTGATGCATTACACTATAATTTGATTCTCTTATTGTTTGGTAACTATTGTCTCGTATGATTTTCCTGCCTTTAGTTCCTTTACCGGTGAGTCTTCCATGGTGCCGGGACACGGGAACTCCTATTGGTCTTCCATCTCTTATGTTATCTGCATAGCACTCAATGACTTCCTCAGTCGTGTAGCCCTTTACCATGGAACCCTCTAGATAAGCACGATTTCGTACGTAACCCTTGAAGATAACCATTAGATGCTCGTACGCATACATATTGTGCAGGTACGTTGGACCGAGAACAAAGATTTGGTCTGCTATATGTATCATATAGTGCTCCATAATATCAAAATACGAAGGAGGAAAGCACATCTCAAGCTGACACATAGTCTCCCTCATTTGTTTACGTAATTCATTTAACTCTTCTGTGTCGATCACCTTCTTTGATATGACATTGAAGAAGTGACACATGCGTGTTATCACCATCTTCAGAAATGAATGTTTGATTCCTCTTACTGCGATGGGGAGGAATAGCCCAAGAATAACATGACAGTCATGAGTGTTGTAGCCGCTCATCCTCAAATCTACTACGGAGACAATATTCTTTATATTCATTGTTAATCCTGTTGGAACTCTAATTCCATGTAGACACCTGCAGATTGATCTTTTCTCGTCAATTGTGAGGTTATAGCTAGCAGCCTGTAGCACCCCGATTTAACAAATCGAGACATTATTGAATTTCCATAGAAAAACAATAATACAAGAGGTTCATCATGCGACAACGTACATACGGCAATATCCATGGTACGCAGACCATATTTATTACATCAAAGTTTTGGTGAAAACAGTAATAAAGATAATTAAAATTCTGCATGACGAACATCTCCTTCAGGATCTTTCTTCTCGACTGGGTCGCTACTCCAGACCGTCTTCATAGTAAGCATCCTCTGTAGGGGTCCAACGGGTATGAATACAAAAAGTACTCAACAAGCCACCACAAATGCAAGTAATAATGCAGGATAATAAACAAAGAGGGGTAATGGCTAACATTGCGGAAAAGTACATTTTTTTAGTTATCGCATTTAGTGTAGTCAATTTTAATCATGCGAAAAAGTAAACATGAGCAATATTAACATCATATAACTCGAGGAGTACGTTTTACCTCCTCGCACAACAGTCCTTACATGTCAACCAACATGCACATACACATTCAAAGTAAACTAACTGTGGGATGTCACGCAACCCGCCCTTGACCGTGGGCTCGGCTTTTCGAAAAGATTTAAGACTCTGATCAGAGATGTACTACTGTACCCACAAGGCACGCACTCATGTAGGACCGAATGTAGCGACCAGAGGGGGGGTGAATGGGCGCCTTAAAAATTCTTTTGAATCAATGGCCTGTTCCCAAATACCCAACGCACCTCAAAAGACTACGCAGCAAAAAATAAACAAAAGGCCTAAGTCTAAAGGTTTCTAACCTAGAAGCAAATGATTATAACTGAGACTTATTAAATAAGTGCAACTAGGCAGATGAACATGGTGTAACAGGCCTAAACTTCTCAATGAAATGATCTAAGTATGTGTAAGATGAAAAGAGAAGTTACTGTCCAAATTTGTCTCCTATTCGGAACTTGGCGAAGCCCCCTTCGCACGTCGAGGTCTGCTTCGGAGGTTGGTGACGGAGCCTGCTTCGAAGATCAGTTGCGAAGCATGTCGAAGAGGCCGAAGGTATTTGGTTCTAGCCTAGTTCGAAGGAGCAGGGGGCGAAGTATGCTTCGGATCAAAGTAACAGAGTCGGAGCTTGCTTCGAAGTGTGTGCTCCGAAGACAAGACTTCGAACACAACTCCGAACCGAATGCTTCGAAGCAAACCTTCGAACCGAAAGCTTCGAACACAACACACAAACGGACTACCTTCGAACAAAGAAGCGAAGCCTGTCACACGACAGAAAACCAAGTCCGAAGCCTATACTTTACCTCCGAAAAGAGCAAACTTCGAAGAGAGAAGCGAAGGGTGACATGCCACACAAAAGTCAGTGCGAGGGCCAGCAGAACTACAAGCTTCGAACCCAACTTCGAAAACTGTCGAAGTATGGACTTCGAACAGCTAGAGCCGAATCCCCTACGCACTGTTGTTCGAAGAAAGCGATGCTGACGTTCAAGAAAATACTTCGAAGCTAAGCAACACAGGACGCAAACTGAAGATCGAAGATCGAGCGAAGCCTTCGAAGATGTTAGATCGAAGCCTGCCTCACGGAGCTGAGGGGCTTCGAACAGAGAAGGTTGGCTTCGCCAGAAACAGCCAAAAAAGGTACTCAGAGCTGACACCCTCGATCAAAAAGCTGCGCAATAGAAGGAGAAAAGCTGGCACAGAACACTGTAGCTACAGGGAAGTAGTACTACTTGCAACAGCAAGAACTAGTACTCTGTTCGTGAAGAACAGAAGCAAAAGAGAAGCTTCTGCTCACGAAATAAATTCAGGCTGCCTGTAACCGAAGCATTAACTCCCCAAACCAAACAATGTGTACCGAAAGAAATCAACAGAGACCAAGGCTTTAATGCATCCAAAAGATTAGAACAAATGCAAGGCAAAAATGGAGCAAGTAAGAACCTGGCGGCGCACACAGGAGAGAGAACGTGAGAGACAAAATGACCCAATAGAGTGGATTTGATTTCAGCCAAAAGTGTAGTCCAAACCCTAGGGATTGGGGTCCTATTTATAGGCAGCCCAATACTAGGAATATTCTACCAGCCCCTTAGGGTTTTTACATACTCAAAAATAAAGGAAAAGACTCTACTGCCCTTAGGAATTTTTACAGACACGACTGACTGACTGTGGGCCTAGAGTTACAGATGACTTATCCAGAAGCTAAGTTTTCGTAGCGACTACGGCTTCTCTTCTGGACAGTCGGATACAGAATCAATGGTTGTCAGTTTTGCGCTGAAACTGACAAAGCCTCCACCGGCTTTGCACCAGGTACCCGGATTGGGCCGGCCTGACTCCGCAGCTCTCTCAGCCCGGCAATCACTCACCGCCCGTGTACCTGAGTCAGTCCTGGTCAACAGCCCAGTGGGTCTTCTACTGCTTCTGGCCCATGCACCCGGATTGGGCCAGCCCGACTTCGCAGCCTCCTCTGCCCGACAGTCGCTCGCTGCCCGTGTACCTGAGTCACACGCGGCCCATGAAACAGCAGATCTCCTCTCTTCTTCAGTCCTCTTTGACTATCGTTGACAATGACTCATCACTTCTGGAGCCATGAGGCCCACGCTATTAGCAATGGCTCCTCAACTCATCCCAAACGAGATGACCCATACCACGGGAACTCATGCCAAAACCTCGGCATGAAATGCTCCAAGCGATAACCACCCGCTCTTGGTTTCGCCGGCGCGCCGGGCCTCATCCCGGCTAACGTTGCACCCTCTTTTGAGCCACATTGGTACAAGCCACCCACAGGTGCTGCTTGACCCATCTCCAAATGGTGGCCTCGGTTTGGAACACTCCATACCTTAGTTAGGACTTACCCATTAGACTTGTGGTTAGTACGGAAGTGTATTGCAATGGATCCCTCAGACCGGTCCTTATAGTGCCCCGGGTGCTACCGACCAATGCCCTAGCTTGCACCCAGAACCCACCATGCATTCACTCACAACCACAACTCCACACCGACAGAATTCCATAGATAAGAAACAATGGGGATCATATAATAGAACCATGTACTACGACTCATTTTTATCCTATAGCGATCGTGTCGATACATTGGACACTAGCTAATAACATTTATCATATGGTGACAAGGAGTTTAGACTAGAGAGCATGGCTTGGGTTGCACATCAAGGTCGGGGGATCCTAAATAAATATATTGTAAGGGTTCATTTGACTAATGCATATATAACCTATGTGTTTTAGCGATAGTTTAATCAAACATGGGTTCAATATGCTCAAAAGATTGGTTTGGTGACTTGCCTTGTTCAGCGAAAGGCGAGGGAGGGACTTCCGGGAAGTATTCCGGCTCCTCGGTGGCGTCGTAGTCTTTTCAATATAATAAAGTAAAATAAAAAGAACACAACATTCAATCAAACATTATAACATTACATGATAAGCACATAGGTTAAAGTTAGTTTGATTAAAATAAGATAAATTCAATTGTTAAGGTTCTGAGATTTATTTCATAATAAATTTTAAAGGAATTTAAAATGAAAAGTTGTCCTTTTTAGAAAGGGGTGTTTAAATGTGATTATTGTCATATTAAGTTTCCTAATAAATTTTTACATGGAAAGTTCATGTTAGTTTAATGGTTTTCAGTACATGGACAGAAAGGAAATAAATATAAATTTTTCTGAAGTTTAAATATTTGAATTTGTATTTTAACCCTAAAGGCATTTGAATATTCATTTGAATAAACATGAAATGTCCAAAGTAAACCTACTGTTTTTATTGTATAATCATGTAGAGAATAATATTATGAATTTTCTGAAATTGGAATGGCAATTTTTAGAGTTCAAATGCGCCAGATATGAATTTCACAAGTTTTAAACCTTTTCTGGAATTTATTTTCAAATTTTAAATCCCTCGGGTCCACGGTGAGCCAGGCCCACGGTGAACCCGCGCACTGTGCGCGTGCGCCGGATCGATCTGGACCGTTGGATCCATATCCAACGTGCGCAGGCGAGGAGGGGCGCTTAAGTGATAATGGACGGCCAGGATTAAAACGCGTGAAAGGGTACTACGTGGACGTACGAGATCGATCGCAGGTTTTAAATGGAAATGAACGCGCGAGATTAAAACGTAACGCTTTGACCAGATCCGACGGTGCGGATTAGATCGCATTCGTTGGCTCACACGCGCCATCCGATAGCGATCGCACGGATGGGATCAGATCCGACACGGCACGGGTACTCGACCCGTGCCGGTCGTCTTCTCCGGCGACGGCGAGCGGGCCAGGGGCCACGACGAGCGACGAGGGCCCTAGCTAAGCCTAGAAATGGAAAGAGGACACTACGGCGGTCACGTCGGTACCTTAGGCGAGGTGAGGGGTCGACGGAGCGCGGCCGGCGGCGAGGGTAGACGCGATGGGTTCCTCGGGTACTCGACGGCGATGGTGATCCGGCGATCTCCTTGGCCAGCGGAGGTGTGGCCAAGGTAGGGGCGGTCCTTGCGGTCGCAGAGGTGCGGTCGACGAGGACAGAGGGGGACTCCTGCGACGGCGATCGATGGCTGGAGGGCGGGCGGTGGTGTTGCGCTAAAAACCGAATGGAGGGCGTTCTGATCGTGCTCGAGGCGAGAGGGCGTAGGGGATCGAGTGCGGGTGTGCAGGGGGCTTAAATAGGCGTGCCGGCGAGGCTTAACGGGCATCGCATGCAAGGAAAGCCAAGGAGGGCTTTACTCACCAGCGAAGGCGCGGCCACGCGCGTGAAGGCGATCCAGGGGCTTAAACGCGCGCCTTAACGCGCTTAATTGACCGGTGGGCCTCGGGGAATTCAATGCTGGGGTCGGTTTAACGGGAGGGGGAGCCGGCGAGTGGATCCGAGGTGGGGTTCTCGGCCGGCGGGATTAGGGGGGGTTGGCGCGAGGTTGATGACGAAGCTGACAGGCGGGGGCCACTGGCCAGCGGGCGCGGATGCGTGAGGGAGCGAGCTGACGGGTGGGGCCGGGGTGTCGGGCGTGCACGCGAAGAGGGGAGGGCTCACTGACAGGCGGGACCTGGGTGTCAGTCCGAGCGCGTGGGAGCGAGTGGGCTGTGCCGGCCGGGAGAGAGAGAGAAAGGAGGGGGAAGCCCATTACTGTTTTCAAAGGTTTTCCGATTTAAAATAATTGCAGAAAATAGATTAAACCTTTTGGAGCATTTCCAGAGTGGATAAAATTTTGTAAAAATTCTCAAAAATATGTTTTGGCCTAGGGAGTTTATACAAAAATTTTTAGTTCCTGGTTTGGTCATTAACTCTATGATGTAGTTCAAAAGGGTATAAAAGGGTATTAAAAGTATTTTCAGAAATATAAAATCCAGGAAATTGAATTAAATAATATTTTTATTGTTTTGAAAATTTGGGGTGTTACACAGCCGTAAGGAAAAATTTTCCATTGGCCCTTTCCTGTGGGTGAAGCTCGGGTCTAATTCTGAGAGTTTGAAGGTACCTTCGTACTTTGAGTCCATCTTTTGATTTGCCCGGTATGTCTAACAAAATATCGATGGTGCTTTCGAAGACATTCTTTTCAACGTGCATTGTATCGATAGCATAACCAATCTCCAACTCCTTCCAATAGGGCAAATATCTAAAGAAGATTGACTGCTTTTTAAATGGAGCGTCCTTTGAATTTTTTTCATATTTCTTTCTCTTCTTTCCAAAAACAACTTTGATATTCTTTACCATTTCGAATAGAAATTTGCCATCTCGATGTCGTGGAGGCTGTCCAAGCTCGATTCTACCATCGAAATGGTTCCAATTTCTTCGATATTTTTGGTTTTTGGTAAAAATCTATGGTGTCGCATATATATCGTCTTAACGAATGATGGAAGATGCATAGATTCTGTCTGGTCCACACACACTACACATGCTGTCTTTCCTTTAACCTGTCCTGTTAGGGACATGCGTCCTGGGTTGTCAGCTATGGTGCAAAATATTATGGCTCTTAGATTGAAGTGCTCTTTCTTGTGCTCATCCCACACACAGACACCATGTTCCCATAGACGTTTCATATCCTCCATCAAAGGTTCTAGAAAGATATCAATGTCATTGCTAGGTCGTTTTGGACCAGAAATTAGAGTAGTGAGCATAAGGTATTTTCTTTTATGGCACAACCATGATGGAATGTTGAACAAGCATAGAAAGACCGGCCATGTACTATGTGGGTTCATCATCTCACCGAAGGGATTCATTCCATCCGTGCTAAGTTCCATCCTCATATTTCTAGGATCATCCGAGAAATCTAGATGGGCGCTTAATTTCCACTGCCTAGCATCCACAGGGTGCCGATGTTTTCCGTCCTTCTTTCGCCCAGCGAAATGCCAGATTAATAGTTCAACATCTCTAGGATTAGAGAACATACGTTTCAAGCGATCAATCACCGGTAGGTACCACATTACTAAGTCTAGAACTTTCCTCTCCGTCTTTTTTCCAGGATGGTCTTCAATAACATTTTTATTCCTCTTCTGCAACTTCTTATTATTCTTCTTCTGGTGGTCATTGTAGTCCTCCACACAGTCATTTGGACGTTTGTATCGACTTCCGTTGCACTGCGGACATCTCTCTAACAATCCATACTCTTTTTGATATAGGATACAGTGGTTCGGGCATGCATGAATCTTCTCAACGCCCAAAGTCAACGGACAAATCATCTTCTTTGCTTGGTACGTATCAGATGGTAGACCATTGGGTTTTGGCAAAACCTTTTTTAGGAGTTGTAAAAGATCTGAAAAACTAGTGTTAGACCATCCATTGCTGGCCTTCAGTTTCATAAGCTCAAGAATTGTGTACAACACAGTATACTGCTTATCGCATCCGTGGTGTTCCTCGTAAAGAATGTTTTTTTATGCTTTGTCAAGTGCTTCAAAGTTATCGTATCCTTTGGTTGTAGTTCTCTGTAACAACACCTCAGGCGCAACATTTCGCATCAGTTCCTCCACATCAAAGGCGTCATCATCATCATGTTGATCAACATCATTATGTGTTATGTTGGATGTATGATCACCACCTCTTCTATGTTGATGAGCATCTTGCGGCACATCAAAATCATCAGGAGGATTTTGGCCCATCTCACCATGTTTCGTCCATATATAATAGTTCTTCACGAAACCATTTTTCAACAAGTGAAATCGTATGGTTTCACGATCTGAACACGGATACATCGCTTCGTTTTTACAAACTTTACAAGGACAATATATTGCCTCTTCACTCTGACGGGAAGCATATTGTGCGGCAGCTTCAGTAAATTCAGTTACTCTGTTAAAATATGCCACCACATCTTCGTCATTGGACGAGTACATCTAGGACCTATGCTCCATCTAAAACATATATTATTTGAAAAAATATTAATAAATTCATTATTGTTAATTTTAGTAATTTACAAATTGAAAATATATTGATTTATTATCACTCATAACAACATTAATTAAAAATGCTTTAATTCAAACTATTTATTATGCAGAAAAAAATTATTAAATAAATTAACTATATTGGTTTCTCTCTCTCTCCAAACAACATAACTCTAGATCTATAATCATAAATCAAATTAAAAAAGAGATTAAAATGACGTAAATCAATATACAAGTGATGAATAATTGTGAGGAGGGTCATATTTGTTCATTTGGGAGAAGGAAACACCGTAAATGGAAGATTATTTGAAAATTTCTATTCACAAACCCTAAATTAGTAAAACGCTAATAACTCATTGTATACATGATTAAATACAAAATAAATGTGAGATTTGGCATGGATTTACCTCCTAGAATGAAATCCTTCAAAAGAAATGAAAACAAAGCCTCCCCCCTCTTTATCTAGATTTTTGTCGCCATTGTACGGACAAAATTAAATGCGAACTCCGGTAGAGCTCGGGGAGGAAGAAGCTGCGCATTTATAGCTAGAAAGTAGTGGCAGTCGCATGTGATGTCATCAATACTTTAGTGGCGGCCATCTTAGCAGCGGCGAGCAGCACCAGCGCCCGCCACTGCTATTGGTAAAATAGTGGCGGTCCGGGATGATGTCAGCACCGACCGCCACTACTTTACCAATAATAGTGGCGGGCGCTGGTGCTGCCGTCAGCACCAGCAACTTTAGTGGCGGGCATCTAATGGCCCGCCACTACAGTGGTTTTTCCCAACGCCACTACAGTGACGGATTGTAGTAGTGACATGGCAAGACATCACAGGTCTTTAAATGTAAATGAATTCCGTGCAGATACAACAGAAAACCGGTCAGCCTGAACATTACCTCTCCATCTTGAGGAAACAAGAACACTCCTGCCATTGGGAGGCATATTAATAAATGAACTCTTAAGAAATAAGTATATTTGAGCATTCATGCCATTGCTGCCCTCCAACTTGTCAAATTATTTTAACTTAACTGCTCACTTTAACATGTTTTATGTTTACCACCGCCTTGCTAGATCTTTCACTACTGCAAATCGACAATGTAGCGGCGGGCAAAAACGACCTGTAGTGGCGGGCATCCAGTCCGCCACTACTCTAACGCCACTGCTAACCCTGGTTAGCAGTGGCTGGCAGAGTGCCCACCACCACTGTGTCAACAGCAGTAACGGACGTGCTGACCTCATCTGCCTGCCACCACTGTGTCAACAGCAGTATCGGGCGCACTGACCTCATCTGCCCACCACTGCTGTGTTTACCCCATTACACAGAATATTGTAAACCTTAATTCATAGTCCCACAAACCAAAACATAGAAATTATATACTTCACACAGCCATCTACATATACAGCAGCAAAACATTCATATATCCACATACACATCCACAACAGCAACACGTCAACATAACAACAACCCATCAAAATTTACAAAGTTTACATTATATGCTTCACACAGCCATCTACATACACAGTAGCAAAACATTCACATATCCACATACACATCCACAACAGCAACACATCAACATAACAACAACCCATCTCATCAATTTAAAAATTTACAAAGTTTACATTTCATCACACATCAAATTTAAAAAGTTTACATCTATCAAAATTTCAAAATTAACCATTGTTTCACTAATACATGCTCATGTGGTTTATGTTTTCTAGGAAGGCCAACTCATATCTTGCGCATCTTTTTTTGCTTCTCAGCTTCAAAATTTTTATCGATTTGTTGTAGTTGCCTTTTCATTCTTCCGACCAAATCATACAGAGTTGGATGCTTGACCACTTCACCCTCAGGATCGAAGAATACTCTAAGCTCATGAAGAACCTCATGCATCGTGAAGCGACACATCCTTGATACGATTCCATACATTTCTGATTCTGAGAGTTGACTCTTCTGGGCAATGGTTGATGGACCTGACGCCTGCATACGTAACATATAAGTACATACGCTGTAGGTTATATTAGATTAACACATAATAAATCAACTTACTTCTTTATTATTCTCAGATACTGTCCGCGCAAATTTTCCTAAGTTATTGCTCATGAAATCACACGTGTAGTATCCACAATGCACCGAATCAGGCGATTGTTTGTGACACTTTAAAATAGACAAAGTTAGAATGGTATATAGTTTGGCTTTATAAATTGAATTAAGGAATTTCAAAATATAATATTACCAGATAGTGGGTTCTAATATGCATATCTTTCGGCCTATGTGGATCATGTGGGCCACCTAACCTTTCCACGTAGTATTTGTATGCACTCTGAATAACATTTAATATATCATGATAATCTTTTTGGGTTTGTCGACAGAGTTGAGCACATAAACCCTTGAGTACTTTGGGTATATAAGAACTGCAATCCAATGATCACTATCGAAAGAAGTAATATATGATTATGTTAGTTTCATAATCGATAAAACGTGATTAAATGGATATAGTGGGTATAGTTACTTAAAGTTATATGCACCACTTATCATTTCTCTATCACTCTATTTATACATGCATTGCGCAATATACAATGCGGCACAATTCCTTTTATTCTTCTTATGTGCGTCTTGGTCTTTATTGAACATCTTTTTTTGAAATTTTTTCCGACCCACGGTCCAGTACTTGTCATTGTTCCGGTTTAGTACCGGGTTCAGTGTACTTTGACTTATCAATAATGTGTTCAAGTACCCATATTTATTAGAAGTGTCACAACATGAATTCAAACTGCATATGTTTTTTTAGCTCGACCTAGGAGCCATCTCTTAGTGCGTTGATCAGCACCTGAAAACTGTTTAGGTAACCCAGCCGCACGGTCCTCCTCCTCCTTTCTACTCCACTCATCCTCCTTGGCCTTATATCCACCTGTCCCAAGTTTATGTGAGAACTTATTCTTCTTATTAAGTTCTTTAAACATGATGTTCTCTTGTTTGACTTCTTCCGAGCAATGCTGCATTTTGAATTCGTTCCATTCATTTGGCATTATAAAGCCGTAGTCGTTGCGCGGCGACTCTCCTTTCTGAAGGTACTGTGTGTTCAGTTTAGTCCTAAATGTACGGAGAGCCTTCCCGATAGTCTTAAATGTGGCAGCTTTAGTGTCTTCTAAGCGATCTTCCGGGAATTTATAATTTGCTTTTATATGCTGCCACAATTCGTTCTTTGTAGCTTCAGGGACACTCTTCCAATTTTTCCAAACTATCTTACATCGCTCCCTAGCGAGACATCCACAGTCGTTATGCCACTTAGCTGTGATTTCTTTTGGCTTCATTGGAACCCCATCAACATGCACTTCTTCAACCTCATAGATGTTGTATGTAGCTTGTTCTTCTCCCGTTTCCCTCTCCTCTTCGCATTTGCAGAGGATGTAGTGGCAGCGGGCTCAACATCTGTTGGCTTAGAAGACTCAATAGCTGGGACGATAGTTGTTCTTTTCTCCACTTGGAATAATCGATGTTTGCTTCCTCACTTTGGACGATCCTACGATGATAGACAATGTGAGCTTCAGGAATGTAATCCTCGGTTAGAAGATGCTCTGACTTGTTACTAACGTAATAATTACCTCCGCTTGAGCTTCAGGAATGTAATCCTCATCGACGTCTTCTCTCGTTCTCTTCTTCATAGGCTCCATTGGATGTTCATTATCTGGAGAGTGGTACGAAGATTCTCTATCGGAGGATTCTTTAGATGAACCCTCTTTATTTGTTTTTGAGGGAGACTCATAGATGAGATCCTCGACGGGACATCCTTCTTCCTCCATAGATGAACTATTCATAATTAAGAGGCTAATGTATTAGAATTTTGGTTATGGAAAAAAGGTCCGCTGTCATATTTTCATGTATGAAACAATGCACAAAGTAGTCAGCTATTACTTCTAAAGCTACTATATTAATCCTCAAGTTAGGAGATTGTGTTGTTCTCTCTCTCTAGTGTTGTTGAGGCCTCAGCATATTTTGTGTTGTTTTTCAAATATGTTCATGGCTGCCATGGAACCATGAGCACATCCATTCCCTGCCAGCAGCACAAGAAAGAAGAAGCTGTTGAAGGGAATGGATGTGTCACATGGCTTGATGACATACATGAGTTAACTCATTAACAATTTGCATGATAGGCCTCTCAAAGGAATTGCAGAATCTAATGTTGGTGATGCGTCACGGGGTCTCGATCTTCACGACGTAGGATCGATCTTCAGATAACTAGCTATAGAATAGCCGGATAACTTGCTGCAAGCAGCGATAACTAGTGCAACCTGGCAAATAAAACTCGAAGCCAACCACCGTCTTTAACCGACAACCTGAATCGAGGATTCGCCCAACCACACTCTCAAAGAACCAACCAACACAGCCTACAATCAATCAAGGAGGACCTTGAAGGGAGTAGGAGCACCAATTGGGAGCGGATGAAGCCGCCGCTTCTGTAATCCCGCGAAGGAAATCACAAGAGCAAGGAGGGTAGAGATCTCTCTCTGAATTTGTTAGCACGCAGCTGAACAAGGGGTTCTATATTCAATAATCAAAAGTGCAAATTACAATGGTGCTAGGGGGTATTTATACAAGGAGTAGACCTTGAAGATAGGTGCGAACACGAAACGAAAATACTAGGCGAACTATGTGAAAACGAATCAGCTTCTGGAGAGTTTCCGCGTGGTTGTTGGTCTTCTGAGCGGTCTTCGGTATTTCAGCAATAACTCCTCCTTGGAAGCTTCAATTCACGAACGGTTGGATCCCTTGGAAAGGTGACTTGATAAGCTTTCACACCATGTATAATATGCACCATGTAACTCGGTAGAATGATGCAGTTTTAATACGAGAACATTGACTTCATGCATATTGTTGACCTTCGGACCAGCAAGCACTAAAACTTGTCGGACGCCTTCATGCAAACTTCAAATTGGTCGGGGTTAGATTCATTGGAAACTAGACTTCAATAGTTTTCCAAAAAGTGCTCATTTGCTTTCATAGCTTTTGTAAATCAAAAGTTATGATTATTTCTTCGAGACGATTCTGCAGGACTGGCTTGGTTCGAGCATGATTCTTCTATGTGTCCATTTCCTTGTGAGTTCTTGTCATCCTTCTTGGTAAACCTGAGCATTAGCAATGTACACGACTTAGGTAGTATATAACTCTCATTAATAGTAAAATGAATTTCACAAAGTAGCGCGTGCACCTCTTGTTGAAGCTTCTTAGCTCGACTGCGTGTAATTGGTGCATCAAAAACATGTATTGGAGTCGCTGTGGTCGAAGTGGTCGGTGTAGAGGTTGGAGTGGTCGGCGTGGTCATATCATCCTCCCCCTCTTGAAAAGGAGTCGTCCTCGACTCTAAAATTTCTTCACTTGTGAATGCTGATAGGTCAGCAACATTGAAGGAGTTGCTTACGCCATAGCTTGGTGGAAGGTCAATCCTGTATGCATTATCGTTGATTTTGGCAAGAACACGAAATGCACCATCCCCTCGTGGCATCAGCTTGGACTTGCGCTTATCAGGAAAGCGATCTTTACGCAAGTGAATCCACACCAAATCGCCTGGTTCAAATGACACCTTCTTTCTATGCTTGTTCATACTTGCAGCCTTACGTGTCGCCTTTAGCTCGATTGCTTCTTTTGTTTTCTCATGTATCTTCTTGACATATGCAGCATGCTTGGAGGCTTCCATATTAGTTCTCTCCTGTAATGGCAAAGGCAACAAATCTATCGGAGCAATGGGTTTGAACCCATAAACAATTTCAAAAGGACACAAGTTAGTGGTAGAATGTACTGCCCTGTTATAAGCAAACTCCACATGAGGCAAGCAGTCCTCCCAATCTTTCAGGTTCTTTTTCACCATGGTTCGCAGCAACATTGAGAGGGTTCGATTCACCACTTCAGTTTGTCCGTCGGTTTGAGGATGACAAGTGGTCGAGAATAGAAGTTTGGTCCCCAGCTTGGACCACAATATTTTCCAGAACTAGCTCACAAACTTGACATCACGATCAGATATGGTCTTAGGCACCCCATGCAATCTCACAATTTCCCTGAAAAATAAATTAGCAACATGTGAAGCATCATCGCTCTTGTTACAAGGGATAAAATGAGCCATCTTTGAAAATCTATCAACCACAACAAAAACAGAATCTTTTCCTCTCTGAGTTCTAGGCAATTCCAGAACAAAATCCATACTTATGTCTTCCCAAGGAATTTTAGTAGCGGGTAGAGGAGTGTATAAACCATGAGGTTTCAGTTTAGACTTAGCTTTGTGACAAGTGATGCAACGCTCCACGAACTGGATGACGTCTCTCCTCATCTTGGGCCAATATAAGTGATCACCTAGCAGCTCATAGGTTTTCTTTTGTCCAAAATGACCTGTCAATCCTCCTCCATTGGACTCCTGCAATAAAAGCAATCTAACCGAAGAATTTGGAACACAAAGCTTGTTAGCCCTAAACAAAAATCCATCATGTATATGATACTTTTCCCAACCTTTTCCATCTTTACAATGAGTGTATGGTTCTGAAAATTCAGGGTCATCATTATACATGTCTTTCAAACTTTCAAGACCTATAACCTTCACCTCAAGTTGGTTTAGCAACACGATTTTTCTAGACAAAGCATCAGCAACCACATTGTCCTTACCTTTCTTATACTTCACAATATATGGAAATGTCTCGATGAACTCAACCCATTTGGCATGGCGTCGGTTTAGTTTTGCTTGGCCTTTCAAATACTTTAAAGCTTCATGATCGGAATGGATAACAAACTCTTTTGGCCATAAATAATGCTTCCATGTTTCCAGTACACGCACCAAAGCATACAATTCTTTATCATATACAGAATAATTCAATTGAGCACCTCCCAACTTTTCACTAAAATACGCTACAAGTTTGCCTTGCTGCATTAAAACCCCTCCTATGCCAATTCCACTGGCATCACATTCTACTTCAAAAGTTTTAGTGAAATCAGGAAGAACAAGCAATGGTGCTTCAGTTAAGCGTTTCTTTAATTCTTGAAAAGCATTTTCTTGTGAACTTCCCCATTTAAATTCAACACCTTTCTTTGTTAATTCATTTAAGGGAGTAGCAATGGTACTAAAATCTTTAACAAATCTCCTATAAAATCCAGCTAGACCATGAAAGCTTCTTATTTGACTTACATTCGTTGGAGTTGGCCAATCCTTGATGGCTTTCACCTTGGTTTCATCCACTTCAATTCCTTTTCCTGAAACAACAAAGCCAAGGAACACAACATGGTCTGTGCAAAAACTGCACTTCTCAAGGTTAGCAAATAATTTCTCCTTTCGGAGCTCATCTAGGACTTGTCGAATATGATTCATGTGCGTTTCAAAAGACTTGTTGTAAATTAAGATATCATCAAAATAAACAACCACAAATTTTCCAATGAAGGCTCTCAAAACATGGTTCATCAATCTCATAAAAGTACTTGGAGCATTAGTCAAACCAAAAGGCATAACTAGCCATTCGTACAGCCCAAATTTTGTTTTAAAAGCAGTTTTCCATTCATCTCCAGCTTTCATTCTTATTTGATGGTACCCACTTTTCAAATCAATTTTAGTGAATATTATGGAACCACTTAATTCATCAAGCATGTCTTCTAATCGAGGAATAGGATGGCGATAGCGAATAGTGATGTTATTTATGGCTCTACAATCAACGCACATCCTCCAAGAACCATCTTTTTTTGGTACTAAAATAACAGGAACAGCACAAGGACTTAAGCTTTCACGAACATAACCTTTATCGAGAAGTTCTTGTACTTGCCTTTGTATCTCCTTTGTTTCTTCAGGATTGGTGCGGTATGGTGGTCGATTTGGAAGAGCAGCCCCCGGAATAAGATCGATCTGATGTTCAATCCCACGTACAGGAGGTAATTCATTGGGGGTTTCCTTTGGAAAAACGTCCTCATATTCCTGCAAAAGATGAGACACCATACTAGGAAAAGAGGTGTTATCGTTAGCTGACACTAATATGTTTTTGCACACAAGTACAAAGAGTACATGATCTGGGTTGTTCCTTACTTCTCTCATCTCAGATTTTGTGGCTAACATGACTAAATTTTTTTCTTCTTCTTTCTTTTGATCTCTCAATTTTTTTTTTCATATTGGGCTGGTGGCTCTCACTCTCTGATTTGTGGAAGGCACTCGAATTCTTTTTCTCTTCCTTTCCATTCTCATCTCTCACACTAGAGCTCTTTTGCAAATGCTCAGCAAGAATTTGCTGTGGTGTCATAGGTTTGAGTACAAACTTCCTCCCCTTCAAATCTAGAGTGTACTGATTTGTTCTCACGCAATGCTGAGTATATCGATCATATTGCCATGGCCTCCAGAGTAGTATGTGACATACGGACATAGGTACCACATCACACTATACCGTGTCAACATATTCACCAATCTTGAAGGGAACTTTTACTTTGTATCCAATCTTGATGTCACCGGAATCATTCAGCCATTGGACATGATATGGATGAGGATGTCGCAGAAGTTTTAGATCAAGCTTGTCAACCATCTCACGACTAGCAAGATTATGACAGCTTCCTCCATCAATGATCATCTTCACTACCTTATCTTGCACTTTGGCTCTTGTCTGAAATAAATTATGCCGCTGGCCGTTCTCAGCTTCCTTCATCTGAACACTCAATATTGGTGCCACCACAAGAGCAGCACCTTGCTCAAAATCACAGCCGGTATGTTCCTCTTCTTCATGGGCTTCTTCTTCTATATCTTCCTCTTCACTGGCTGATTCGTACTCTCCATTATCATGTACAATGATCACTCTATTATTTGGACACTCTCAAGCAACATGTCCACGACCTCCATACTTGAAACACTGAATCCCACTGCTCTTGGATGTAGAACCCACTGAAGTGGAGGTGGAAGCTGCTGGTTTGGAACTCGTGCTCGGGGCAGCAGAGTTCTTCCCACTAAAATTACTTTGAGCATTAGAACGTGAGCCTCCAAATGGACCTTTCGCAGCTGATGGTGCAGCAGTAAACTTGGAATTTAACTTGCTTCCTCCAGACATAGTCCTCGTACCAAAAGGCAAAGACTTACTGCTCTTGGTATCTTGCTGCAGTTGGCGTTCAGCTTTGGTGGCTTGATGTACCAAATCAATAAGACGACGGTACGACTGAAACTCAACAATGCGTTGAATATTTCGATGCAACCCAACCATGAATCGTGCCATAGTTTGTTCTTCATCTTCATATACGTTGGCTCTAATCATAGCCTTCTCCATCTCTTTATAATACTCTTCAACAGAATAACTTCTTTGTTTCAAATTCTGTAGTTTATCAAAAAGATCACGCCGATAATGCTTCGGCACGAAACATCTTATCATTTCACGTTTCATCTCTGCCCATGTGGCAATAGGATGTTCTCCATCTTCTTCACGATCTTGGAGAAGTTGCTCCCACCAAATCAGAGCATATCCTTCAAACTCTAGAGATGCCATAGCCAACTTCTTCTCTTCTGTATAATTATGCAAGCGAAAGATCTTGTCGACCTTCAACTCCCAAGTGAAATAAGCTTCAGGATCAGATCCTCCATCAAATTTTGGCATGGTAAATTTCAGTTTACCAAGCCTCTCTTCACGATGGCCTCCTCTACGATGTTGGCGATCATGATGGGAATGATTATCATTATTTTCAGATTCGGATTCTTCAGTGTCTTGATTTCTTCGATTCCAGCCCCTCCCTCTTCCATGTGCAGCACTTTGGTTCCTCCGTCCTCTTCTTCCTCCTCTTCCATCACTATCATCACCTTCTTCACCATGGGTGCTTGCTCCATCATTAGGTGGACGACGTCCCATAATTTCATTTAGTATGGTTTGAAAATCTTGGGCCAACCGATCTTGTCTCTCTTCTAGACTTTGCTGGAATTCATTAAATTGTGCCATGGTGACACATTCATTGATCTCAACGCCGTCACCCATCTTTCTGTAAAATTAGTGACAACAAAGGAACAAGAGTATATGTGGAATAAAAATATGTGTGGGATCTCTCAATCTCACATCTCTTACCAACCGAGGCTCAGTGAAGTTCCTGCGGGTTACAGAAAAACAAAATGTGTGGTGGTACCGAGAGCGATGATTAAGCGAATACAAGACCAGAGAGTACCGATTACGATGGCTTTTATGTGGAGCTTGGTGGGGATTATAAACAAGGAATGCAATTTGGATTCTAGTTGTTGTAAAGTTAAGTAACAATCCAAACTAGAGGTTCCCTGCTTAGTGCTGATCTCAAAATGCTAAAGATGTAAATGGATCACACACACGTGCAAAGAAAATCTCAGATTGATGCAAACAAGGAGTATAATTGGGATGCAAGTGTTGCAATCAAACCCAACCAAAATTTTGTACCAACAAAAGATAGCGATCTGGTTGCACAACTTAAAACACAAACTTTCAACAATTGTGCTCTCAAACGAACTGATCTTTAAACTTTTCTTTCACAATTTTTTTTTCAACTTTCCCTTTTTTTTGAACTTTACTTTCTTTTACCTTTTTTTATAGAATTGAACACAATGACCAGATATATAAGAGGCTCAAAGGACACACGACGGAAAATGATCAGCAACTAAAACAAAGACTCTAATGGACTGAAAATTAACTGAACTCACTAAAATAACAGATTGAAACAAAGGGCTAAACAATATATATGTATATATTTTTTTTGGCTTTTGGTGGATAGGACGAAACAAAATATATGTAGCTAAGGGTAAAGAATCCTACCGTGGAAACCGATCAGCTCTGATACCAGATGATGCGTCACGGGGTCCCGATCTTCACGACGTAGGATCGATCTTCAGATAACTAGCTATAGAATAGCCGGATAACTTGCTGCAAGCAGCGATAACTAGTGCAACCTGGCAAATAAAACTCGAAGCCAACCACCGTCTTTAACCGGCAACCTGAATCGAGGATTCGCCCAACCACACTCTCAAAGAACCAACCAACACAGCCTACAATCAATCAAGGAGGACCTTGAAGGGAGTAGGAGCACCAATTGGGAGCGGATGAAGCCGCCGCTTCTGTAATCCCGCGAAGGAAATCACAAGAGCAAGGAGGGTAGAGATCTCTCTCTGAATTTGTTAGCACGCAGCTGAACAAGGGGTTCTATATTCAATAATCAAAAGTGCCAATTACAATGGTGCTAGGGGGTATTTATACAAGGAGTAGACCTTGAAGATAGGTGCGAACACGAAACGAAAATACTAGGCGAACTATGTGAAAACGAATCAGCTTCTGGAGAGTTTCTGCGTGGCTGTTGGTCTTCTGAGCGGCCTTCGGTATTTCAGCAATAACTCCTCCTTGGAAGCTTCAATTCACGAACGGTTAGATCCCTTGGAAAGGTGACTTGATAAGCTTTCACACCATGTATAATATGAACCATGTAACTCGGTAGAATGATGCAGTTTTAATACGAGAACATTGACTTCATGCATATTGTTGACCTTCGGACCAGCAAGCACTAAAACTAGTCGGACGCCTTCATGCAACTTCAAATTGGTCGGGGTTAGATTCATTGGAAACTAGACTTCAAGAGTTTTCCAAAAAGTGCTCATTTGCCTTCATAGCTTTTGTAAATCAAAAGTTATGATTATTTCTTTGAGACGATTCTGCAGGACTGGCTTGGTTCGAGCATGATTCTTCTATTTGTCCATTTCCTTGTGAGTTCTTGTCATCCTTCTTGGTAAACCTGAGCATTAGCAATGTACACGACTTAGGTAGTATATAACTCTCATTAATAGTAAAATGAATTTCACAAAGTAGCGCGTGCACCTCTTGTTGAAGCTTCTTAGCTCGACTGCGTGTAATTGGTCCATCAAAAACATGTATTGGAGTCGTTGTGGTCGAAGTGGTCGGTGTAGAGGTTGGAGTGGTCGGCGTGGTCATATCAGTTGGTCTTCAGCCAGATGAACTTGAGGATTAGTATAGTAGCCTCAAAAGTAATAGCAGTAGTAAACTGATCACAGTGTCAAAGGTGGGAAATGTATGAAAACTCTTGTTGGCTACAGTAGTCAGATATTACTTCTGAAGCTACTATATTAATCCTCATGTTAGGAGATTGTGTTGTTATCTCTCTCTAGTGTTGTTGAGGCCTCAGCATATTTTATGTTGTTTTTAAAATATGTTTATGCCTGCCATGGAACCGTGAGTACATCCATTCCCTGTCAGCAACACGAGAAAGAAAAATTGTTGACGGGAATGGATGTGTCCCACGGCTTGATGACATACATGAGATAACTCAATTACAATTTGCATTATAGGCCTCTAAAAGTTGTTCTAAAAAAGTGGTAATGTGGTATGCAATATTTCTCATGGCATAACTTAGATATAGAAGACTTCACCCAAAATTAGACTAATATATATTGGGTGAATGGTACATTTCCATTAATCAATGCCAAAACAGGTGTAACAAAGTAGTATACAGTGGTTCTACAAATGATAACTATCCACAAATGTAAGAGCATCTCCATTGTATATAAATTGATTAAATATAGCTCTATGTGAATAGCAATTCACATTTAGCAAGTACAATGGAGATGCTCTAAGGACAATAAACCCTAGAAACCTAACTTAGCTTGTGTTATCCTACCTCTCTCAAGAATACATTGAAGAACATAAGAACACTCACACTCAACTAACAACAAGAAGATGAACAAAAAAACATCAATTTATTTCATACATCAATAGTTCACAAGCATTTTATCAAATACTTGTCAAGCACAAATATCTCACATATATTTCATCAAGCACATCATGTACAAGCTCATTTTAAAACTCACAATTCTATTAGGAAAATCACCATACATAAGGCATTGACATTTTATCAAACAAGTGAAGAGCAAGAATGAAACTAATTATCTAATTACCTATTGTACTAGAAGAAGATGATGATGAAGTCTCAATCTGGTAGATGTCAGGGACGGGGATGGCGGTGATGACTCCAAGACGACAGCACGGGGTCTGGGGATAGCGATGCGAGCTCTGGTGACGGTCGGAGTTCGGGGCGACGGTGGCGACGGGCTTTAGGGACGACGGTGACGGGCTCCGAGGGTGGCGGCACGGGCTCTGGAATGGGAACGACGGCGTGCGCTCGGGGATGGGGACGGCGGCGATGGCTCCGATGCGGCGGCAAGGGGTTCGGGGACATCGACGCGGGCTCCGGTGATGGGCTTCGGGGATGACTACGACGGCTCCAAGGCAGTGGCGACGGGTCCGGGGACACCAATGGCTCCGAGACGGCAGCGATGGGCTTCGGGAACGACAGCGATGGGCTCCGAGGCAGCGACGTGGGCTCCGGGAGAGGCAGCAACTAGCGGGAGGAGTTTAGGGTTTAGAAATGAAAAGTATTTTTCAAATTGCGGGAGCGAAAAATTTATGTAGGCGGATTAGCAGTGGCGAGCATGATGATGTCATCCTGCCCGCCACTGCTATTTTCTCTTAGTAGTGGCGGGCGATGATGTCACCAGCCCACCACTACTAATCCACCCACCGCTGGTGCTCGACTTAGTAGTGGCGGACTGCTGACATCACCGACCACCACTACTAAAAGGAATAGCAGTGGCGGGCTGGTGACATCATCATGCCCGCCACTGATTACACCCGATCGCCACTACTAAGAGAGGTAGGGATTATCTAATATACATTGTGCTTATAATTCGAGAAACACTTTGTAGCGCAGTGGTGCGGGGGGTTGCTTTGGTGCCATGCGGTTCGAGGTTCGAACCTTGCTGCCGACAGGCGGTTTGAGGTTTGAACCTTGCTGCTGGCATGCTAACATTTTTTCATTTCTGTTCTAATTTTCATCACTTTTTTTATTGATGTTTAAATTCTAGTTTGAACTTGATTTTTTTAACAATAAAAATACATCATAACTTATCAAATTTAAAAAATTGGTATTTTTCTGCCTCACTTTACTTTTTTTATTTCATTAAGAAATTTGAGATTGTCCGGGGATGAATTAGTGTTTAGAGATGAAATGACTGAGGTTTGAAAGCAAAATATATAGTTGATTCTTCCTTTGAACTTGAAACTTTTTGTACAATAAGAAAACAACACAACTATTCTAATTGCAAAAATTGGTATTTTTCTACCTCAGTTTACTGTTTTTATTTCATTAAGTGTGTTTTTATGATCAAAGTCAAAATAAGTTCAATTTGAACTACAAGACATGAAATAATTAACCAAAATTTATAGAATAACCATATTCATGTTTTTGACTCTATTATTAGTTATTATCCAATAAATTTAAAACCATCATGAAAAATGTAGGTTTCCACAACACTCGATCGACAACTTGTATTTTTATAGTTTTTTAATCCTCAAAAAATAAAATAAAGTCTAAAAAAGATGAGACTTGTCATGTTGTTATGATATGATCGATCCATAGATGTTGTCATAAAAAATAAAATTGTTTCGAGAAAATAATAATGTAGGGCGTTAAGAAACATGAGATTCTCCGGGGATGAATTAGGGTTTAGAGATGAAATGACTCAGGTTTGAAAGCAAACCCTATAGTTGATTCTTCCTTTGAACTTGAAACTTTTTGTACAATAAAAATACAACACCAATATTCTAATTGCAAAAAATGGTATTTTTCATTAACAGAAATTGGTATTTAAATGCAAATAAGTCCAGGTAGCGGTAGGGATTATCTAGCATACACTGCCGACATTGCCGAGAAAGACTTTGTAGCGCAGTGGTGCGGGGGGTTGCTTTGGTGCCATGCAGTTCGAGGTTCGAACCTTGCTGCTGGCACCCAAACAACATTTTTTTCTATTAATGTACTTTTTAAAATTTTCAGCACTTTTTTATTGATGTTTAAATCCTCGTTTGAACTTGAATTTTTTTTAACAATAAAAATACATCATAACTTATCAAATTTAAAAAATTGGTATTTTTCTGCCTTAGTTTACGTCACTCGACTTAGTAGTGGCGGGCCGATGACGTCATGTGACCGCCACTACTAAAAGGAATAGCAGTGGAGGGCTGGTGACGTCAGCATGCCCACCACTGGTTACACGTGCCCGCCACTACTAATATGGGTAGAAGGGATTATCTAGCATACGCTGCCTACCTTGTCGAGAAAGACTTTGTAGCGTAGTGGTGCGGGTGCTCTCTTGGGGCCATGCAGTTCGAGGTTCGAACCTTGATGCCAGCAGGCGGTTTGAGGTTTGAACCATGCTGCTGGCTTCCAAACATTTTTTTTTTCATTTATGTTCTAATTCTCAGCATGTTTTTATTGTTGTTTAAATCCTCATTTGAACTTGAATTTTTTTAACAATAAAAATACATCATAACTTATAAATTTTAAAAAAATTGGCATTTTCTGCCTTTGTTTACGTTAGACATGTATTAAAAAAACTGGTATTTTTCTTTCTCAGTTTACTGTTTTTTATTTCATTAAGTGTGTTTTTATGATCAAAGTCAAAATAAGTTAAATTTGAACTACAAGACATGAAATAATTAACCAAACTTTATAGAAAAACCATATTAATGTTTTTGACTCTATTATTAGTTATTATCCAATAAATTTAAAACCATCATAAAAAATGTAGGTTGCCAAAACACTCGATCAACAACATGTATCTTTATAGTTTCTTAATCCTCAAAAAATCAAATAAAGTCTAAAAAAGACAAGACTTGTTATGTTGTTACGATATGATCGAGACTTTGTAGCGCAGTGGTGCGAGGGCTCGCTTGACACATCACGTTTATTTGAAAGCAAGTAAACAAACACAAGTCTAGGCTGGGGAAACCCGCTTACACATCGAAACGCACTACTGGTCAAACCCAAAAGAAAGATATGGTTTGGAGCTTCTTCTTCTTTCTTGACACAAACCCAACCTATTTCTGGTTAAACAGATGAAAAGCCTCAACTTTCCAATCCTCAACCAACTCGGCATCATCAGGCAGTCTGAACTGCTCTCCATGTTCCTGAACAAGAAAATACACACGGCGGCGATAGTGAGAACAACTTATCAATGATTGAATTGGCTGATAAATATATAAAATTTGCATAAAAAGAGGATCTTGCCTCCTGCCTCCTCTTGCTGCCGCATTTCTCTGCATGCTTCCCTTTTCCACCGCTAGCCTCGGCATGTTTCCCTCTGCCACCGGTTGTCTCATCATTCTTCCGTCTACCAACACTTACCCTATCTGGTTGTGGCGATCGCAAGTCGTCCTCCGAGTCGGAGTCCATTATGAGAATCACTTTCTTCGCCAAACAACTACAAACTATACCGTGTACCTTAAGTTTACCGCATTTGCAAACCTCACACACACCACTTGATATAGAGTCTGAGGATCCACTGTTTGGTTCAATCTTAGGAGGAGCCATCATGAACCGGCGAGGAGGGCGCTGTCGTCGAGGTTGGGGGTCGGGAATGGCTAGTGGGAAATTTGTGGGCAACATATATACTTTGGTTAATTAATCTCATGAATATATGGAAACATATATGCATCTGCAATTTTTTGTCACATTGATAATGTTTTTATAGTACATTAAAAAACATTATTATTATAGTGCATTCTACTAGTAATATTATACTAAATTATATTACCATGCATAAATTAATATAACAATCAGAAATCATTTTAACCCTAAGCTCGGATAAAATAAGACCAAAGCTAGGTTAATAATCATTTACTGACTGGCGGCGATGGGCAGCGAGGATGGGCTCTGGGGCGGCGCCGACGGGCTCCGAGGACGGCGGCGATGGGCGGAGGGGGGGGACACGGGAATTTAGGGTTTAGAAAATGAAACTAGGTTTTCGGACGACGGGAGTGGAAAGTATATATAGGTGTATTAGCTGTGGCGGGCATGCTGATGTTATCTTGCCCGCTACTGCTATTTTCTCTTAGTAGTGGTTGGCGATGATGTCACCAGCCCGCCACTACTAATAGAGGTTGGGACTATATATCTAGTATATAATACACTTCCTACAATGTCGAGAAACACTTTGTAGCGCAGTGGTGCGGGGGGCTCAATTGGGGCCATGTGGTTCGAGGTTCGAACCTTGCTGTTGGCCCCAAACAATAAAAATTTTCAAAACTTTTCTATTGATGTTTAATTAAATCCTCGTTTGATCTTGAACATGTTTTAACAATAAAAATACATCATAAAAATACATGTATTAACTATAATTAAATAATAACCTATATTACCAATATCTTAAACAAAATGACATAATTGATTTTACAAATACGCACGCTAAACATAAATGATCTAGCCTTGCACTAATTTTTCATCGCCATCGGTGCATAGATAAGGAATCACACTGCCAAATGACAGTTTTGCTTCAACCACATTGATCCTTGATATGTCAACGAAAAACGGCACCTCATCAACCTGATTGTATTCTTCTTCGTCTTCGACTCCATCAACTCCAACAATTCTTTGTTTTCCTGGAGCAACAATGTATTTTTTCTCATCTTTATGATCAAGTATGTAAAATACTTGTGCCACGGATTGAGCGAGTATCCAAGGGTCATCTTTATAAGCCACCTTATTAAGGTCAACTATCTGTAGGACCGAAAGTAGCGACCAAAGGGGGGGTGAATGGGCGCCTTAAAAATTCTTTCGAATATATGGCATGTTCCCAACACCCAACGCACCTCAAAAGACCAAGAAGCAGAATATGAGCAGATAGCTTAAGTCTAAAGGTATCTAGCCTAGAAGCAGCTGATGTCAAACAGAGAACTACCAAAGCAGTGCTAATAGATAGATAAACAGTAAACACAAGTCAAGGCCTAGTTCGAAACTTGGCGAAGCCTACTTCGCTGGTCGAGGCCTAGTTCGCTGGTCGAAGTCTGGTTTGGAGGTGGAATTCGAAGTCTGTCGAAGGTGTGTTGTCTATCCTAGGTCGAGTGTGAATGAGAGCGAAGTATAACAGAGTCGGAGCCTGCTTCGAAGTGTGTACTTCGAAGGCAAGGCTTCGAACACAGCTTCAAACACGCACACAGAGCGAACAACCTTCGAAAGGAAAAGCGAAGGCTGATACGCGACAGAGAAACCAAAAACGAAGCCTACACTCTACCTTCGAACAGAACACAACAAGGACCTTCGAAGAGGACGGATGCAAACACTGAGCGAAGTCTTACAGAAAGACAAGCTTCGAAGCCAACTTCGAAACCTGTCGAAGTATGGACTTCGAAGAGCTCAAGTCGGAGTACCTTCGCCCAAACGTTCAAAGTATGAAACACTAACAGTTCAAAAAGTACTTTGAGGCTTAGCAACACAGCACAAACTTGACGTCGAAATTCAAACGAAGCCTTCGAAGATTTCAGATCGAAGCCTCCGTCACGGAGCTGAGGGGCTTCGAACAGAGAAGGGGCTTCTCCAGAGAACAGCCAGAAAAGGGACTTTAGTCCTATCAACTCGATCAAAAAGTTGAGCAGTAAAAGCAAAAAACTGGTACTAGTGTACTGTTGCTACAGTGTAGCAGTACTACTTGCAACAGCAAGAACTAGTACTACTTGTGTGAAGAACAGTAGCAACCAAAGCCCAATCACTTCAAGAAAATGCTTGTGCACGTGAAACGAAGCAACAAATACAACTGCTATTTTGCTGCGCACGAATAGAGAATAGAAGCTTCACTGCATCAGAAGGAATGAAATAAATGCAAGCCAAAATCACATGAACAGCAGCCTGGCGGCGCACAACCGAGAGAGAGAGAGAGAGAAAATGCAAGAGACAAAATGACCCAAAGGAGTAGTATTGATTTCAGCCAAAAGGTTAGTCCAACCCTAGGGATTGGGGCCCTATCTATAGGCTGCCCAATGGCCTAGAATATTCCACCAGCCCCTTAGGGTTTTTACAGACGCTAAAATAAAGGAAATGACTCTACTGCCCTTAGGGATTCTTACAGACATGACTGACTGACTGTGGGCCTAGAGATACAGATGACTTATCCGGAAGCTAAGTTTTCGTAGCGACTACGGCTTCTCTTCTGGATAGTCGGATACAAGATCGACGGTTGTCAGTTTTGCGCCGAAACTGACAAAGCCTCCACCGGCTTTGCACCAGGTACCCGGATTGGGCCGACCCGACTCCGCAGCTCTCTCAGCCCGGCAATCGCTCACCGCTTGTGTACCTGAGTCAGTCCTGGTCAACAGCCCAGTGGGTCTTTTGCTGCTTCTGGCCCATGTACCCGGATTGGGCCAGCCCGACTTCGCAGCCTCCTCTACCCGACAGTCGCTCGCTGCCCGTGTACCTTAATCACACGCGGCCCATGAAACAACAGATCTCTTCTTCTTCTGTCCTCTTTGACTTTCGTTGACAATGACTCATCACTTCTGGAGCCATGAGGCCCACGCTATTCAGCATGGCTCCTCACTATCGTAAACTCGTAATCATCCACCTCCACACCTTCTGGATGTCTGACCCACTAGCACTTAAATACAGGGATTTCTATAGAGTTCTCGTAGTTAAGTTCCCATATTTCTTCGATGTATCCATAATAAGCATTCTTTTTGTCCAGTGCTATCTTCTGCATCTAGTCTGACACCACTATTTTTGTGCTGACTCTTTTGATCCTTTGCTTTGGTATAGAATGTGAAACCATTGATGTCATACGCTTGCCATGTTTTAACCATGCTCAATGGACCGTAAGACAATTTATTTATCATCATCTCTTCGTCGGTTTCTCCAATCGAAAGGTTTAGATCCATCAGCCATGATGTGAAATGAATTTTGTGTTCTTTCATAATCCATTATTCATCGTGATCTTCATTCTTTTCACGAAGCTCTTGCAGGTGTTGTTCAACATATGGTCTCATAATTGCCAACTGATGCATTACACTGTAATGTGATTATCTTATTATTTGGTAGCTATTGTCTCGTATAATTTTCCTGCCTTTAGTTCCTTTACCGGTGAGTCTTCTATGGTGCCGGGACACGGGAACTCCTATTGTTCTACCATATATTATGTAATCTGCGTAGCACTCAATGACTTCCTCAGTCGTGTAGAACTCTATCATGGAACCCTCTGGATAAGCATGATTTCGTACGTAACCCTTGAAGATAACCATTAGATGCTCGTACGCATACATATTGTGTAGGTACGTTGGACCGAGAACAAATATTTGGTCTGCTATATGTATCATATAGTGCTCCATAATATCAAAATATGAAGGAGGAAAGCACATCTCAAGCTGACACATAGTCTCCCTCATTTGTTTACGTAATTCATTTAACTCTTCAGTGTCTATCACCTTCTTTGATATGACATTGAAGAAGTGACACATGCGTGTTATCACCATCTTCAGAAATGAATGTTTGATTCCTCTTACTGCGATGGCGAGGAATAGCCCAAGCATAACATGACAATCATGAGTGTTGTAGCCACTCATCCTCAAATCTGCTACGGAGACAATATTCTTTATATTTGTTGTGAATCCTGTTGGAACTCTAATTCCATGTAGACACCTGCAGATTGATCTTTTCTCGTCAATTGTGAGGTTATAACTAGCAGCCGGAAGGAAAATTTTTCCATTGGCCCTTTCCTGTGGGTGAAGCTCGGGTCTAATTCCGAGAGTTTGAAGGTCCCTTCGTACTTTGAGTCCAACTTTTGATTTGCCCGGTATGTCTAACAAAATACCGATGGTGCTTTCGAAAACATTCTTCTCAACGTGCATTGTATCGATAGCATGACCAATCTCCAACTCCTTCCAATAGGGCAAATATCTAAAGAACATTGATTCCTTTTTAAATGGAGCGTACTTTGAATTTGTTTCAGATTTCTTCCTCTCCTTTCCGAAAACAACTTTGATATTCTTTACCATTTCGAATAGAAATTTGCCATCTCGGTGTCATGGAGGCTGTCCAAGCTTGATTGTACCGTCGAAATGGTTCCTATTTCTTCGATATTTGTGGTTTTTGGTAAAAATCTGCGGTGTCGCATATATATCATCTTAACGGATGATGGAAGATCCATATATTCTGTCTGGTCCACTCACACTACACATGTTGTCTTTCCTTTAACCGGTCCTATTAAGGACATACGTCCTGGGTTGTCAGCTATGGTGCAAAAGATCATGGCTCTTAGATTGAAGTGCCTTTCTTGTGCTCATCCCACACACAGATACCATGTTCCCATAGACATTTCATATCCTCCATCAAAGGTTCTAGAAAGATATCAATGTCATTGCCAGGTTGTTTTGGACCGGAAATTAGAGTAGTGAGCATAAGGTATTTTCTTTTATGGCACAACCATGATGGAATGTTGAACAAGCATAGAAAGACCGGCCACGTACTGTGTGGGTTTCTCATCTCACCGAAGGGATTCATTCCATCTGTGCTAAGTCCCATCCTGATATTTTTGGGATCTTCCGAGAAATCTGGATGGGCTAGGTCAAATGATTTCCACTGCCTAGCATCCATAGGGTGCCAAAGTTTTCCATCCTTCTTTCGCCCAGCGAAATTCCAGATTAATAGTTCAGCATCTCTCAGATTAGAGAACATACGTTTCAAGCGATCAATCACTGGTAGGTACCACATTACTAAGACTGGAACATTCCTCTTCGTCTTTTTTCCATGATGGTTTGCAATAACATTTTTATTCCTCTTCTACAACCTCTTATTCTTCTTCTGGTGATCATTGTAGTCCTCCACACAGTGTAGGACCGAAAGTAGCGACTAGAGGGGGTGAATGGGCGCCTAAAAATTTCTTGCTAAACTATAATCTAATCCCAACACCCAATCAAACTTAACCAGACAAATAATATTAGCAAAGCAAATTACTGGAATTAAAGTTGTCTAGACTAAAATAGACCGGTGTCCTAATTAAAATGATATTAAAGCTAAACTAAAAATAATCACTGTAGTAAATAAAAATGGATGCTAGAAATATTTAATGGTGTAATAAAAAATACTAAATATCTTAATAAAATTTTCAGATTGTAGTCTAAAATAAAATACTAATTAACTGAATAAAATATGGATCATCCAAAAATTAATTTAGAAATAACCTAAAAATATTTCAGGTAAAGACTAGAATTAAAAATACTACTGCGACTAATAAACTTTTCTTTACTTTTTATATAAGCAGATTAAACAGATATAAATAAAAATATGCGATTACTAAAAATAGTTTGGCAGATTAAATTAACCACAAAATTTCTAAACATAATTTTTTTAGCTAATCAAAAAATAGATAAATATTGGTTTAACTAAGTAGCTAAAATATAGGAGATTAAAACCTGACCCAGTTCATCTTCTTAGTTGCGCCGTACGAATTGCTGCGATAGAAAAATTATCGTCGGCGTGCTTGGGTGGGCCCCGCTGCGTTTTGCTGCCGCTGCAGCCTTCCGTCAACTTACCTTGCCATGGAAGCAATCCGTGGGCCCGCGTGAACTGCAAAGCACTTGCTGCCGTCCTGCAGCCGTGTGGAAAAAGAGATGGCCTCTGCAGCCCAGAAAAGCCACGGGCTCGGGGCTGCCGCCCGCCTGCAAACAACGCACAACCAGTCGAAAGGCTGTTGTTTTCCATGGGGCCCGCACCTGACAAGCAAAAGAAAACATGGGCTCCTGTGCTAGCTGCTGTCGTGCGCTGCAGTCGCGGCTTGCTCGTGCAACAACTGCGAAAGAAAAAGACTCGGCGGCCAGGAAAAATGATTACGGCGGCGCAGATTGAAAAACAAGAGAAAAACAGTGGCGACCGAAAAATCCTGGACTGTAGATAGATCTAATAAAATTAGTCATCTATCCCCAGGGCGGATAGGGGCCTATTTATAGGCGACTCCTAATACATGAATAGACTAATTTACCCCTAGGGTAAATTAAACTGACTCTAAAATAAATTCCAAAAATTACTAAAATATTCTTAGAAAAATCACCTGACTCAAATAAAAATATTCTAAACTTAAAAACTAAATATTAATATCCTAAAAACAAAATAATCATAGGTTATCAGTTTTGCGCCGAAACTGACAAAGCGTCCACCGTCTTCGCACCGGGTACCCGGATTGGGCCGATCCAACCCCGCAGCTTCCTCAGCTCGGCAATCGCTCGCCGCCCGTGTACCTGAGTCAAACCCAGTCAATAGACCAGTGGATCATCTGCCGCTCCTAGCCATGTACCCGGATTGGGCCAGCCCGACTCCGCGGCTCCTCTGCCCGGCCGTCGCTCGTTGCCCGTGTACCTGAGTCACATGCGCCTCAGACTCGGCAGGTCTTTATTTCTCTTTCTTTGACTTCCGTTGACAATCACTCATCACATCTGGAGTATCAAAACCGTATTCTTCAACATGGTTTCTCAATCTCCCCCTTGATGAGTGCATTGTCAACACCCTCTTCAGCTCATCTCCAGAACCTGCAAAACATGTGGAAATAGAAAAACAAAGACAAAAGAAAATAGAAGAAAGAAAATAAAAGTTTAACCCTAATGACCAAAAGCCAAACAGAAGCAAGAAAATATGTCATTATGGTTAACCAAAAATAAAGACTCAAAAGCAAGTGCACATCTTAGAATTACCAAAAAGGAACTCCCCCTGAAATAAATCCCAGACAAAGCTAAAAAAAATGTTCCCTAAACTCCAAAATTTCTCTGCCTTGTTGACAATTGGACTCATCAAGTGAGACTAAATGCACTCTAAAGAGACATAGACATAAACTCCCCCTGAAATACAGCTCCCCCTCAAAATATGCCATGAATGCAGATGGGGTGCAGGTGGAGTGTAAAAAGCATGCTTCTTAGATATGATTGACTGCAATTACAACATCTAACAGGTATAGCAAAAGATATACTATCTAAGATACATGACATGATCAGTGCAACAGATGATATCTAAAGAGAGTCATTAGCACGCATTTTTCGAATTTTTGAAAACAAAAGCATCACCATATTTTCTAGTTGACAAGCAAAGTAAAGCATGAGATGCAAAAGCTAACTGATATCTACCAAGATAAGCATTGTCCAAAACAAAGTGCTTCAGCAAACTTGTCATCTTTTTAAATTTTTCAGACTATTTCTTTTTCCTTTTATTTTTCATTTTTGCCAGGGGTTATTTGCAAGTCAAACCTTATGCTAACCGACCAAGTCAAGCCTAGGCCAGAACTAGACCATTAGAAGCTTATGACATTGGTCTTGGCATACATTACACCGTCCTAGTTCATAACAAAGTGCTATGGTAAGCAGTCCAGAACAATGCAATGCGACAAAGCAAACCCACCTTTATCTTTTCTGATAATCATAAAAATGCATAAATTTTTCATTTTTTCACAATTTTTATCATTTTTATAACACATTTTTCACATTTAAAGCATATAAATGTTCAAGTTGCATATCTGCATCTAAGTAAGGATCTAGCTACAAGGCATGTAAAAGATAGCGAAAGCATTCAGCCTACACATGCTAGTTACCAGAAGCAATGGTGATCATTTTTAATTTTAAAGCATAAAAGCCATGCAAATGACAAATATTAGATATATCATGTGAACTGAAATAGAACATGATCATCGACAAGTAATCAAAAACATATACTAGTTAGAGAAAGTAAAGCAGATTAATCATATAATGGAAGCAAGCTCAAAATGTGATTTATGATAATGCATGATATGAATGCACACAAAAAGACTCAATAAGAATAAAGAAGAAGATAAAAAACTGACTCAAAGTATCCTAAAAAGGATACACAACTCCCAAATCCCCTCGTAAACGCTCAAAAGTAGACTGATCTTGGGGTTTAGTAAAAATATCAGCCAACTGCTGATGGGTATCAACATGAATAAGATCTATGACTCCTTTCTCATATTGATCCCTTAGAAAGTGAAAGCGCACATCAATATGTTTGGTTTTAGAATGAAGACATGGGTTTTTCCCTACACTAATTGCACTGGTGCTATCACAAAACAAAGGAACTCTCGAAGGGAAGAACAACCCAAAATCCCACAAAGTAGAAATCATCCAAACCAACTGAGAACAGCAGCTAGCAGCAGCTACATACTCAGCCTCGGTAGTAGAAAGCGCAACTCCAGATTATTTTCGAGAAGACCATGAAACAAGTGAAGAACCAAGAAGCTGGCAAGTACCGGAAGTAGACTTGCGATCCAGCCGGCACCCACCAAAATCAGCGTCCGAAAAACTAGCTAAATCAAGAGACGATGATGCAGAATAATAAAGACCTAAATCACGAGCATAAGTAAGATACCTGAAAATACGCTTCACAGCCTGTCGGTGAGATGCGCGTGGCAAAGACTGAAAACGCGCACACACACCTACGGCAAACTGAATATCCGGTCTAGTCGCAGTCAAGTATAGCAATGATCCGATCATCCCTCGATACTCCCTCTCGTTTACCTTGACGTCGTCCTCATCCTTGTCCAGACCTCCAGATGTACCCATTGGGGTCATCTGTGGCTTTAGCTCTCCACCAAAGTCAAATTTCTTTAGCATGTCCCGTGTATACTTACCCTGGTGGATGAAAATGCCATCCTTGGCCTGCTTGATCTGAAGTCCTAAAAAGTACTTGAGTTCTCCCATGAGACTCATCTCAAACTCGCTATGCATCTGCTCAGAAAACTTGGATACAAGCTCATTAGTAGAACCACCAAAAATAATATCGTCCACATAAATCTGAGCAACCAATAAGTTTGCGCCATCTCTAAGCAAGAAAAAAGTCTTGTCTACAGAACCCATCACAAAACCATTCTGCAACAAGAACTGCTTTAGTTGATCATACTAAGCCCTAGGGGCTTGCTTTAGACCGTACAAAGCTTTCTGCAACTTGTAAACATGTCGTGGAAATTTAGGGTTCTCGAAACCGGGGGGTTGCTTAACATAGACCTCCTCCTCTATATACCCGTTTAGAAATGCACTCTTGACATCCATTTGATGAAGCTTAAAACCTTTAGAAGCAGCAAAGGCCAAAATAATACGAATGGAATCAAGGCGAGCAAAAGGGGCGAAGGTCTCTTCAAAATCAATACCTTCTTTTTGACAGAAACCCTGTGCCACTAATCGAGCTTTGTTGCGCACCACAACACCATCTTCTCCTTGTTTGTTCTTAAACACCCACTTGGTGCCAATAGTGTTACATCCAGGTGGCAGCTCAACTAGTGTCCAAACCCGATTGCGAACAAAATTTTCAAGCTCTTCTTGCATGGCATTTATCCAATTTGAATCGGAAAGAGCATGAGAAACATCTCGGGGCTCAAAACTAGCAACAAAGGCAGACTCAGCAAACATAGCAAGTGAACCAGCTGAGGAACGTAAGGATCTCTCCGTAAGATCACCTATGATGAGTTCTGAAGGGTGATCACGCTGAACTACTCGAGATCCTATGTGATCTGAAGTCACCTCACCAGAGTCAGCAACTGGCTCCTCCGGACTCGGCTGAGAAGTCATCTCACCGGAGTCAGCACCTAGCACCTCTGGACTCGGCTAAGGAGGCTCGATCGAAGTAGAAGGAGTAATTAGAGGTCCGTTCTAATCCTCAGTTGAAGTCTCAGAAGGTGTGGGGTCTGCAAGCGGTGTAGAGGGCCCACCCTCATCATCAGCGGGAGGATCATCATCTTCCTTGAAGATGGACTCGCCAAGCTCATCATCTCCAGAAAGCTCAAAAGAAGAAGTTGGTGAGGGCAAAGACTCATCAAAGGAAACCACACAAGTCTCGACGATCATCTGAGAGTCTAGGTTCCAAACACGAAAGCCTCATGAGTGCAAAGCATAACCAAGAAAGACTCCATCCCAACAATGAGACTCAAACTTGTCCAGATGTCCTCCCTTCTTAAGCACAAAGCACTTGCATCCAAAAGCTCGCAAGTGACTCACCTTGGGCTGTCTACCAAAACACAACTCATATGACGTCTTACCTAAGTAAGCTCTAAGAAAAATGCGGTTGGCAAGATAGCAAGTTGTGTTCATTGCTTCAGCCCAAAAACGCCTAGGAGTCCTATGTTCATCAACCATCGACATGGCCATCTCGACAAGCGTGCAGTTCTTTCGTTCCACAATGTCGTTCTGTGGGGGAGTGTAAGGAGCAGAGAACTGATGATCAAGACCCTGATCACTACAAAAACTGATGAACTGAGAGTTCTTAAACTCAGATCCGTTGTCTAAATGAATTGCTCGCATCAGACCATTATTCTCGTTCTTCAGCTTCAAAATCAGGTCATGAACATATTGAAAAGTCTCATCCTTAGACTCTAGAAAGTAAACCCACGAAAATCAAGAAAAATCGTCAACTATCACAAGGGCGTACCACTTCCCACCGGCTGAGCGTACTCGAGCTGGACCTATTGTGTCCATGTGCAACAACTCTCCCGGGTACAAAGTCATCACCTGAGTCACAGGTCCGTGAGAAGCGGCAACCATTTTCCCATTATGACATGGATGACACACTAGATCCTTCTCCATCTTAAGCTTAGGCAATCCTCGGATAAGATCCATAGAACTCAATCTAACAAGTAGATCAAAGCTCAAATAGCCTAACCTTCTATGCCACTTCCATAACTCAGAGGAGGATCCGGCCATCAGACAGCGAGAAGGGCCAGAAGAACTAGAGAAATCAATACGAAAAACCTTACCGAAGGGTAAGATCTGGCAAACTAGAGATCCTCTAGAATCAACAACAGAAGACATGCCCTTCTTAAAGCGCACTTCTAAACCATCCTCAAGCAGTTGCGAAATAGAAATTAGATTAAAGTTGAGATTTCCAACTAAAGAAACATTCTTCAAAAAGAAATAATCAGAAATACGAATCGACCCAATACCTTGTACCTTCCCTTGACCACTGTTCCCGAAAGTGATGTATTCCTTGGAGCTCGGGGGAGTGAGGCTGGAGAACCATCTGCGGTGTCCCGTCATATGGCGAGAACATCCCGAATCCATGATCCATACGTCCTCCAGTCCTCGATCCTGCAAGATCAATGGTCATGAGTGGGAGCAAATGGTCGACCACCAGGTCTAGAAAAAGTATTAAACCAGTGTCGAGCCATCTGCTCGTATGTAGGAAAGCAGAAGGAATCATATGAGTCTGGACCAAAACGCGGCTCAAAGTGTGGTCCTCTGTTCTGCCTAAAATCACGGTCACGAGGTCTAGAACCATATCAATAACGATCTGGAACTCTGCCGGAACGGAAACCACCCTCCGGAGCACGATCATGAAAACCGTCTCCTCTACCACTACCTACACGACGTGGCTTGGCCTCTAGCCTCTCTCTACATCGAGGAACTCTCTGTCTACCACCCTGATGGTAGAACTGCTCCTGCTCACCTCGAGCTCTCTCTGCTCGCTCAACCCGCTTCCTCTTGAAGCAAAACTCCTCAAGATGCATGTCTCTCTGACAAAACTCACAGTGATAGGTAGGCTTCTTGGGATGTTGTTGTGGCTTAGGGTTCTTAGGCTTGGTGGTGTTGGGTGTAGCATCTTTGGTGTGAGAGGGTCCGGGTAAAGAATCAAGAGAAGTGTGGAGAGTTTTAGGCTTCAGAACCCAGATCTGCTTCTTAGGTGGAGCTTTAGGTTGTTCTTGGATCACTCCATCCTTGGGCTGACTATCCTTAAAGGACTCACTGGAGTGAGTCTTGGGATATCTCTGTTCGGGAGTCATCTTACTCCACTCCACTGCTCGGCTAATGGCACTCTCAAAATCCGCCTTGGTATAGCTGTAACCTACCCCAAACCCATCCTGTCTCTTGAACTACTAGATCATCATGCCGAGCTGTGGCTCTCTGGCACTAATCCAACTCAGGATCTGACGGAGGTAAAAGTTCTCGTTCTGAACATCAGCTAGCTCCTCTCTCAAAGAAGCTAACACCTCCACCTGAGACAAGCAGATCTCACACTCTTTATCAACTTCGACAGACTTCTCAGCTTTTAGCTTGATCAACTCCATTCTAATGGACAAGCAGTTCTCACAAACAGTGGGTGGAACTGACAAGGTCTCAAGCTCTAGCTTAGTCTGCTCCAACTCAGCTCTCACTCCAGCTAACTCGCTTACCTGCTCATCACTCTTGGCTCCCAGCTCAGCTATACTATCTAAATAAGATGGGCAATCTACACAAGGTACGATTACAGTGGCATGAGCATTTTTCAACTCCTGCTGAGCGCTCTCAAGCTCAGTGGCCAATGTGTCTCTCTCATCTACTCTCTCTGTGTACCTGGACTTAAGAGTCATCAGGTCACACAACAGCACCTCACAGTTAGGGCACTCACCACTATCACCCAATCAAGGGGAAGAAGACAGACTCTCAATCTTGCCATTCCCCGTGGCAAGCTCCCTCTCAAGCTCATCTATCCTCCTCTTAGACCCTCTAAGCAGTTTCTCCATATACTTTAACTCCTGACGGTTCTGTTCTAGTAAATTAACAACTTCTTGTTCATAGGATGATACCTTCTCATCGTCGTCATCGTCAGAGTCATCGGAGGAGTCCTTTTCTTTTTTCTCCCCAAGAGCCATTGAGCAGAAGCTCTTGTGGGGTCTTCGGCTGTCACGTGAGTGTCTCTTCAGCTTGTCCCCGAAGTCCATGAAACAGAGGCCCACCGGATCATCCCTGTCCTTCCCCTTCCTGATCACGATCTCTTCATCACTTGATCTCGAAGATGAGGAGGAAGACGAGGATCTCTTGGAGTAGCTTTTCTCCATCTCGGCGAAGAAAGCCTTGTCTCGTTTCTTGTTCTCACTCTTGTAGTCCTTCAAAGCCTTTCGAAAGAATCTCGTCTTGGGCTTGCCCTTCGTGGAGTTGTCGTACTTGTCGGAGTCGTAGGAGTAGCCGCCAGTTCCCTTCTTGTAATTCTTTCGCTTGGGGCAGTCGGCAATGAAATGACCTGTATCACCACACTCAAAGCATCCAGATTTTGTGCCGTGTCTCTTAAACATTCTCTTATCATAGACACGTCGCACCAGGTTGTTAAACAAACACAGATCATCATCTCCTAGAGTATCAAGTTGTTCCTCGGAGATAGACATCAAGGAAAACGCAGTACAACTCATGGCATTAGGATCAGCAGATGGTGTCGCAAGCACCAGAGTCTTTGACCCAGAACCAGTGAGATTTGATCTCAACTGGATATCGACCTCTGAGGCCTTGAGCTTACTAAAAAGCTCTGTGATGGTCAAGGTATCATAAGACGTGCTCTTAACAATAGAAGAGACCTTGATCTCCCAGATATTAGGGTCCAAGGTATGGAGTACCTTAAGCGCCTGTTCATGATCTGAGACCAGCTGATCACCCTCGGCCTTGTTAACGCGAAGCTTGTTAATGATTGATTGAAAACGACCAAACAAAGCCTCAACAGTCTCACCCGGCTTCTGTGAGAAATTTTCATACTCACGCTAGTAGGTCTGGTAGAGCCTAGCCTTGACCTGAGCTGTCCCCTCATGGTGTGCCTGGAGGGTAGCCCAGATCTCTCGAGCAGTGGTGAGATGGCTAACACGCTCAAACTCACTAGGACCTAGACCAGACAATAAAATGTTCACCGCTTTACTATTATTTTGATGTTGTGCAACTACATCTGCAGCAGTATCCGCGGCAATAGTCCTTATGGTGAAAGTAGGATGAACACAAATCTCCCATATGTCCGAGCTCTAGCTCATAAGGTATGCTCGCATGCGAGTCTTCCAATAAGTGTAACCAAAAGCTTCTAGGGACGGGATTTTACCAGAAGACATCATGGTCACTACCTAGGTTTAGAATCGGTTAAGATATTAGAAAACCCTAACCTCGCTCTGATACTACTTGTAGGAACGAAAGTAGCGACCAGAGGGGGGGTGAATGGGCGCCTAAAAATTTCTTGCTAAACTATAATCTAATCCAAACACCCAACCAAACTTAACCAGACAAATAATATTAGCAAAGCAAATTACTAGAACTAAAGTTGTCTAGACTAGAAAAGACCGGTGTCCTAAATAAAATAATATTAAAGCTATACTAAAAAGAATCACTGCAGTAAATAAAAATAGATACTAGAAATATTTAATGACGTAATAAAAAACACTAAATATCTTAATAAAATGTTCAAATTGTAGTCTAAAATAAAATACTAATTACCTCAATAAAATATGGATCATCCAAAAATTAATTTAGAAATAACCTAAAAATATTTCAGGTAAAGACTAGAATTAAAAATACTATTGCGACTAATAAACTTTTCTTTACTTTTTATATAAGCAGATTAAACAGATATAAATAAAAATATGCGATTACTAAAAATAGTTTGGCAGATTAAATTAACCACGAAATTTCTAAACATAATTTTTTTAGCTAATCAAAAAATAGATAAATATTGGTTTAACAAAACAACTAAAATATAGGGGATTAAAACCTGACCCGGTTCATCTTCTCAGTTGCGCCGTATGAATTGCTGCGATAGAAAAATTATCGTCGGCGTTCTTGTGTGGGCCCCACTGCGTTTTGCTGCCGCTGCAGCCTTCGGTCAACTTACCTTGCCATGGAAAGCAATCCGTGGGCCCGCGTGAACTGCAAAGCACTTGCTGCCATGCTGCAGCCTTGTGGAAAAAGAGATGGCCTCTGCCGCCCGGAAAAGCCACGAGCTCGAGGCTGCCGCGCGGCCTGCAAACAATGCACAACCAGTCAAAAGGTTGTTGTTTTCTGTGGGGCCCGCAACTGACAAGCAATAGAAAACCTGGGCTCCTGTGCTGGCTGCAGCCGTGCGCTGCAGCCGCGGCTTGCTCGTGCAACAACTGCGAAAGAAAAAGACTCGGTGGCCAGGAAAAAGGAGTACGGCGGCGCAGATTGAAAAACAAGAGAAAAACAATGGCGACCGAAAAATCCTGGACTGTAGCTAGATCTAATAAAATAAGTCATCTATTCTCAGGAGGGATAGGGGCCTATTTATAGGCGACTCCTAATATATGAATAGACTAATTTACCCCTAGGGTAAATTAAACTGACTCTAAAATAAATTCCTAAAATTACTAAAATATTCTTAGAAAAATCACCTGACTCAAATAAAATATTCTAAACTTAAAAACTAAATATTAATATCCTAAAACAAAATAATTATAGGTTGTCAGTTTTGCACCGAAACTGACAAAGCGTCCACCGTCTTCGCACCGGGTACCCGGATTGGGCCGACCCGACACCACAGCTTCCTCAGCCCGGCAATCACTCGCCGCCCGTGTACCTAATTCAAACCCAGTCAACAGACCAGTGGATCATCTGTCGTTCCTAGCCATGTACCCGGATTAGGCTAGCCCGACTCCACGGCTCCTCTGCCCGGCCGTCGCTCGCTGCCCGTGTACCTGAGTCACATGCGCCTCAGACTCGGCAAGTCTTTATTTCTCTTTCTTTGACTTCCGTTGACAATCACTCATCACATCTAGAGTATCAAAACCATATTCTTCAACATGGTTTCTCACACAGTCATTTGGACGTTTGTATCGACTTGTGTTGCACTGCAGACATCTCTCTAACAATCCATACTCTTTTTGATATAGGATACAGTGGTTCGGGCATGCATGAATCTTCTGAACGCCCAAAGTCAACGGACAAATCATCTTCTTTGCTTGGTACGTACCAGATGGTAGACCATTGGGTTTCGGCAAAACCTTTCTTAGGAGTTGTAAAAGATTTGAAAAACTTGTGCCAGACCATCCATTGTTGGCCTTCAGTTTCATAAGCTCAAGAATTGTGTACAACACAGTATACTTCTTATCGCATCTGTGGCGTTCCTCGTAAAAAAGGTTTTTTGATGCTTTGTCAAGTGCTTCAAAGTTATCGTATCCTTTGGTTGTAGTTCTCTGCAACAACACCTCAGGCGCAATATTTCACATCAGTTCCTCCACATCAAAGGCATCATCATCATGTTGATCAACATCATCATGTGTTATTTCGGATGTATGATCACAACCTCTTCTATGTTGATGAGCATCTTGCAGCACATCAAAATCTTCAAGAGGGTTTTGGCCCATCTCACCGTGTTTCGTCCATATATAATAGTTCTTCACGAAACCATTTTTCAATAAGTGAAATCGTATGGTTTCACGATCTGAACATGGATACATCGCTTCGTTTTTACAAACTTTACAAGGACAATATATTGCCTCTTCACTCTGACGGGAAGCATATTGTGCGGCACCTTCAGTAAATTCAGTTACTCTATTAAAATATGCCACCACATCTCCGTCGTTGGACGAGTACATCCAGGACCTGTGCTCCATCTAAAACATATATTATTTGAAAAAATATTAATAAATTCATTATTGTTAATTTTAGTAATTTACAAATTGAAAATATATTGATTTATTATCGCTCATAACACCATTAATTAAAAATGCTTTAATTCAAACTATGTATTAAGTAGAAAAAAAATATTAAATAAATTAACTACATTAGTTTCTCTCTCTCCAAACAACATAACTCTAGATCTATAATCATAAATCAAATTAAAAAAGAGATTAAAATGACGTAAATCAATATACAAGTGATGAATAATTGTGAGGAGGGTCATATTTGTTCATTTGGGAGAAGGAACCAATGTAAATGGAAGATTATTTGAAAATTTCTATTCACAAACCCTAAATTAGTAAACCGCTAATAACTCATTATATACATGATTAAATACAAAATAAATGTGAGATTAGGCATGGATTTACCTCCTAGAATGAAATCCTTCAAAAGAAACGAAAACAAAACCTCCCCCTCTTTATCTAGATTTTTGCCGCCATTGTACGGACAAAATTAAATGCGAACTCCGGTAGAGCTCGGGGAGGAAGAAGTTGCGCATTTATAGCCAGAATAGTAGTGGCGGTCGCAAGTGATTTCATCAATACTTTAGTGGCGGACAGTGTAGCAGCGGCGGGCAGCACTAGCGCCCGCCACTGCTATTGGTAAAATAGTGGCGGTCTAGGCTGACGTCAGCACCGACCGCCACTACTTTACCAATAGTAGTGGTGGGCGTTGGTGCTGTTGTCAGCACCAGCAACTCTAGTGGCGGGCATCTAATGGCCCGCCACTATAGTGGAAGACTCTAACGCCACTATAGTAACGATTTGTAGTATTGTTTCCTAGAGTTATTTGTTGAAACGACGAGCAACTCTCCTACACCATTTGGCTCCCTAATGTTGTACACCTATCAGAAAGAAAGTGGAGTTTCATTGTAGTTTTATCTTAGTGATGAGTGATTGATAAGTTTGACTGATTCATGGTTAGGACTTGTGATTGCATGTTTGGGTTCACTGAAGTGATAAGTGTGTTCTGCTTGGAGATTCGTATTTTGTTTGTCTCATTGTGTGTACAGTTGAGATGTGAGTCAACTATCAACGGCAGGTAATCAAGGTCAAGCGGGGAGCTTGATACCAGACGATCAAGGAGGCCGGATGAAATTGAGAAAGATATCAGGCGTACATGTGGAGATAGATCAAGACATGTATGGACGGATGATCGACACATCATGTTGACCAAGTCAGCAAAAGGGAGGCTAGTACAAGTGACAAGGTGGTTCAAGGGAACGAGAGCGGGAGAGACTTGCCGGCGGTTGAGTTTGCGGATTGGTGATACGTGTCGAAGATCTAGAAGGCTTTGTCGGTTTCGATTTAAAATCATCATATCGAGATCGAAGCATCCTGAAATGAAGCCGTAATCGCTACGAAAGCTTCAAATCGAGACAAACTACCTTTAGAAGGATTTTACTTTTTTAGCTATTTGGGCCTTTGAGTTTATAAAAAACCATAGGGGTATTTGTGTCTTTTTCTATTTTTAAATTGCCTATAAAAGATCACCTAGTCCTAACGTTTCTACCAAATCATGCACTTTTGAAATCATAGTTAACTTTACCAAAAATAAATCACTCCCGTGCATTACTGTTCATCGCCGGTTCTTCTAGCACACCTGTGCTTTTATCTTCGCCAAATTCACACAAGGCAGCGCGTGGCCGAGTGGAGGTGGTACTCCGGTTTTCTCCAGTGCAAGCCCGTGGGGATCTCCGCCTAGCAGCACAATGGGCACCAGTTTTCTCCGTGTGCGGCCTCCAGCCGTTGTCGCTCGCGTACGTGGCAACCTCACTTTGGCGCTGGTTTTCTCTGATCTGCTGCAGTTAGGGATGGATTCGAATGGGATACGGATGGAAACGAATTTGGATAGCACTATTTACCACATTTTAATTCGAATATGAATATGGATTCGGATGTTCTCGAATACGAATACAAAATGGATGTTTCGAATACGAATATGTATTCGGATGTTTACTCGGTTTAACTCCAAATATTCATTGTTTCACTAATTTTCCAAAAGTCAAAAGGGTCTAATATACCAAATTAGAATAATAATTAATAAGAAACAATGATACACAATAAACCATGCACAAATTAAATTTTTAAACAACAATAGCTAAAATTTATCATACCCAACAACCAACATGAACTATATAAAAGTCTTGAACTGAAATTTATCATACATTTCAACCAACAAGAACACACAAATTGAGTCCAGGCACGCCAATGCAGAAAAAACAGACGGTTATTTAGAAAGAATTGGCTGAATTTTATTATTTTTAAAAATTAAACATTTTCAAAAATTTATTAACATCCTATATGATAAATTTCTCGAAAAATGTTCAAACTTTTATCATGGTATATATGTATAATATTATAACACCGTGACAAGTCTCGTATTTTTCAGACTTTATTTGATTTTTTTATAATTAAAAAACTCTCAAGCTCCACATTACCGATGAAGTGTCGTAACATAATTTTTTTAAACATTTCTTTAAATTTAGTGCATAAGAACTAAAAATGGACACAAATAGTGAATGTTATTTTTCTATAAATTTTAGTGTATTATTTTAGGTACTTACAATTCAAATTTCACGTATTCCAATTTAAATACTAGAAACACAATTAATGAGTTAAAATAGAAAATGGATATATAAAAATACCAAAAAATATATGGGATTAGATATGTTGTATTTTGATTATATAAAAAAATTAAGTTCAAATAAACATTTAACCATCAATTTACTCTAAACTATACCTTATTCCTTCTCAAAACTCTATTTCCTCTCAAGAGAATCTCAGATTTTTTTAACATTCTATATGATAAATTTCTCTAAACATTTTTAAAATTTTATCATGGTATCTAAGTATAATATTATAACACCGTGAAAAGTCTCGTATTTTTCAGACTTTATTTGATTTTTTTATAATTAAAAAACCCTTAAGCTCCACATTACTGATTAAATTGTCATAACATAATTTTTTTTAATATTTCTTTAAATTTAGTGGATAAGAACTAAAAAAGGACACAAAATATTTAATGTGATTTTTCTATAAATTTTAGTGTATTATTTTAGGTACTTGCAGTTCAAATTTCACATATTCCAATTTAAATACTAGAAACACACTTAATGAGTTAAAAATAGCAAATAGATCTAGAAAAATGCAAACAATTTATATGGTATGAGATATGTTGTATTTTTATTATATAAAAAATTCAAGTTCAAACAAACATTTAACCATCAATTTACTTTAAACAATAGTCTATTCCTTCTCAAAACTCTATTTCCTCTCAAGAAAATCACAGATCTCTTAACACTCTATATGATAAATTTCTCGAAACATTTTCAAACTTTTATCATGGTATCTATGTATAATATTATAACACCGTGATAAGTCTCGTATTTTTCAGACTTTATATGATTTTTTATAATTAAAAAACCCTTAAGCTCCACATTACCGATAAAATTTTATGACATAAATTTTTTAATATTTTTAAATTTCATGAATAAGAAATAAAAATGTACACAAAATTGTGAATTCAATTTTTCTATAAATTTTAGTGCATTATTTTAGGTACTTGCAGTTCAAATTTCACATATTCCAATTTAAATACTAGAAACACAATTAATGAGTTAAAATAGAAAATGGATATATAAAAATACCAAAAATTATATGGGATTAGATATGTTGTATTTTGATTATATCAAAAAATTAAGTTCAAATAAACATTTAACCATCAATTTACTCTAAACTATACCTTATTCCTTCTCAAAACTCCATTTCCTCTCAAGAGAATCTCAGATTTTTTTAACATTCTATATGATAAATTTCTCTAAACATTTTCAAAATTTTATCATGTTATCTACATATAATATTATAACACCGTGAAAAGTCTCGTATTGTTCAGACTTTATTTGATTTTTTTATAATTAAAAAACTCTTAAGCTCCACATTACCGATGAAGTGTCGTAACATAATTTTTTTAAACATTTCTTTAAATTTAGTGGATAAGAACTAAAAATGGACACAAATAGTGAATGTTATTTTTCTATAAATTTTAGTGAATTATTTTAGGTACTTGCTGTTCAAATTTCACATATTCCAATTTAAATACTAGAAACAAACTTAATGAGTTAAAAATAGCAATAGATATAGAAAAATGCAAACAATTTATATGGTATGAGATATGTTTTATTTTTATTATATAAAAAAAATCAAGTTCAAACAAACATTTAACCATCAATTTACTTTAAACAATAGTCTATTCCTTCTCAAAACTCTATTTCCTCTCAAGAAAATCATAGATTTCTTAACACTCTATATGATAAATTTCTTGAAACATTTTCAAAATTTTATCATGGTATCTACGTATAATATTATAACACCGTGATAAGTCTCGTATTTTTCAGACATTATATGATTTTTTTATAATTAAAAAACGCTTAATCTCCACATTACCGATGAAGTTTCATGACATAAATTTTTTAATATTTTTTAAAATTTTTCTATAAATTTTAGTGCATTATTTTAGGTACTTGCAGTTCAAATTTCACATATTCCAATTTAAATACTAGAAAAATAATTAATGAGTTAAAAATATAAAATAGATCTAGAAAAATGCAAAAAATTTATATGGTATGAGATATGTTTTATTTTAATTATATAAAAAAATTCAAGTTCAAACAAATATTTAACCATTAATTTACTTTAAACCATAGTTTATTCCTTCTCAAAACTATGTTTTCTCTCAAGAGAATCTCAGATTTCTTAACATTCTATATGATAAATTTCTCGAAACATTTTTCAAAATTTTATCATGGTATCTACGTATAATAATATAACATCGTGATAAGTCTCGTATTTTTCAGACTTTATTTGATTTTTTTATAATAAAAAAATTCTTAAGCTCCACATTACCGATGAAGTGTTGTGACATAATTTTTTTAGTATTTCTTTAAATTTTATGGATAAGAACTAAAAATGGACACAAAATAGTGAATGCAATGGATACTTATTTCGTGCATTTCAAATTTCACACATTTCAATTTAAATGCTAGAAACACAATTAATGAGTTAAAAATAGCAAATGTATCTAGAAAAATACAAAAAAAATATGAAATGAGATATGTTGTATTTTGATTATAAAAAAAATTCAAGTTCAAACAAATATTTAACCATCAATTTAATTTAAACCATAACTTATTAATATTCACTAACTTAAGTATTCCATAATTATATAAATAATAAATAAACCATTAAAATAGTGATAATATATTATCTTGAGTATAAGTTTAATCTGTGTGAAATCCTAAAACGAATACGGATGTATCTATTTTCATATTCACATTCAGCAGAATTCGGATATCTGTTTCCATATCCATATTTGTAAAACGAATTCGGATATTTTCGAATGTTATCTATATTTAATTCGAATACGAATACGAATACGGATATCCATATTTACAGTTATTGCAGTCGAAGCTGGCCGAGGAGAGCTGTAGTGCCCTCGCCGCAGGACTAAAGGCTACGACCGTAGCCTGGAGCAAGCGCCGAAGTTTCTGTTTACGCAGAACAGGAGCACAGTAACCCCTTCTCGATCCTGGTGCATGTGCTATTATTTCAGTTAAATATTCTATGATTGATTAAATAGTTGCAAGTATTTTATTTTAGGATTGCCATATGCATGTTCATTGATATATGTGTATGATCCTAGTGCATGTTAAGTATCTGCTGAATCATCTATAAGCATATTTTATTTCTGGGATTTAATTAAATACTTGTGAATTGTGGATATTTAGTTTGTGCTGTACGAAATGTCTGTGATCGATGAAGAATGTTTTCCTATCACCTGATGGTTTGTTTGACTAGTCTTTAAGTAGATATCTGCCTTGTATGTTGTGAATGGGTGTCTTTTTATTTAGGACATCAGTTACATTTCTAAGGAAAGATTATTATCACTGTTTATGATCTTTCAGACTATAGCATCATTTTATATTTGACAGGAGAGTGATAGCACAAGCTTTGTCTGTGTTTTCGCTATGTTAATTTACTTGCTTTCGCACGTTCCTTTCAGAAGTGCGTTGAGTGTTTAGAAAATACCCGTATTAATTCGATAGAATTTGTTGAGGCGCCTATTTACTTCCTCTCTAGTCGTCTGTTTCGGTTGTACGACCTATATAATCAGTTCAGTGTAGTATTACCCATTTGGCCATTTAATTACACACCAAACACAACAAGAAAAGTTGTTTTGTCTACTTAGCTTGACCTGCCCTTTGGCTCTCTCGGATAATTTCAACTTTTATGAGCTCTCCAATTAAGCTTCCAATGGTGCTCAAATGCAAGCTAATTATCATGGTCATCAACGGGTGTGTGAGGTGGCTACGGTTGCGCGCGGAGAGGGACGAAACTGCTGCGTGCCTTGGATAGGAGATGGTTACGGCGTTTGCGCACGTGCAGGAGGACATTATTTTTGAATATAGTAGAGATATATTTGATATATATTTTCTATTTTTTGTTATACGATGAGATGAAATCTTAATTGTTATACATTCTGTACTTAATTTTGCATCGCGTAACAGAAATGTGACAAGTGTATGAGTAGGGATATGATTATATTGTTTGGTTTGATGCATAAATCAATCTTGCCAGTTTTTGATAGTACCATATTCCGAATTTTATTAAGGAACAGGTGTGTGAAGTGTGTTTGATTTGGTGCCATAAGTTTTTTATGTTAGCTATAGATATTTCATAAAATTACTATATTTTGATGCCAAACATGTCCTTCGAATGTCATAACATACTTAGTGGTAAACTGGTAATAGATAAACCAAGTATGATAATTTGAATTTGACGTTGAAAAGCTTCGAATCACTAAATTTTGATGCCAATTATTTTGCCGCACAGATTCTGCACCGTTAGGAAAGGAATCGACGTAGGAGTCGTATAATTTTTCTCTGTATTGCTGCTGTGTTACTGTACGCAGTACATCCGGCAGAGTACGCATGAATTTATTTACTGCAAATTAAGCTAGGCCGTAGCACTGTTGCTGTATGCTGATGCAACAACGACGTCCACTTGACTGCAGCAGCTAGCTACTCACTCGTAGCCCATATGTGCAGATCAGAATTCAGAATTCAATCAAGGCGCAATAACTATTACTGATCATGCATAGTTGCATATACTATTGTATCCAGTGTTTGGTGATTTTTTTAACAATATTTTTTTAAAAAAAAATCAAATTTGGCACTCCATTTTCAAAATTTGCAAATGTAGCCTACCGTTGGCGGTTCATCGAGATCAAACATGGCCAGGTCAGACCACGTTCGGCACTGCATCGGCTGAACGTGGCAATGTCAGCACTCTGAATTCTCCTAGTCTTGCATGACCCATAAAATGTATGAGTCATTCGTGGTCATGGAGAAATTCTCCTCGGACGTCCACAACCACGAAAACAATATGGAGTGAGACAACATGACTGAACATAAAAATAAAATGCAAGACGAACAAAATGTAGAGCTAAAGACAATCAACATAACAAGATGAGAGCGGATTAGATTTATCGAAGTTGAAGAACAATAGAAGGCAAGTCGACAAAAAAGAAGATGGTGTGAAAGTAGTACATAAAATAATGGAATACATGGACCTACTTATATAGTCATGTATTTAGTATCGGTTATGAAGATAAATTGGTATTAAATATGATGGGACTAGGTCCCAAAGATATATATGCAGGTGCAAAACTTTCGCTTTTTTGTACCAGTTCTCACTATAAACCGATACTAGTGCATACATAGAGAATGAGGAGACACGTGCCATATTTTGGCCAACTACTCTATTTTTAGTACCGGCTTACTACTAGAACTAGCACTAAAGTTCAACGTGTGTTCCGAGAAGAGACGAGCGACTATAGTGATCGTCACCGTATAAAGTTTTTGGATTTACTCTTCAGAACTAAATTTTTATAGCACAAGGTGAATAAAAAATAAAACTGATAAATGACTTGTTCATCTCATGCACTACATTTCATATAATAAGAAACATCATTCAGTTCAATTTATCTCGTACACCGCATTTAGTGAACAAAACTAATTTAGATTTTATTTCAATTCAAATTCTCCATAACTAATTCCGATTTCATTTCAATTCGAATTGTAGTTAGTTGAGTTTGGATTTCATTTCAATTCAAATTATAATCAACTGAGTTTGATCTCATTTCAATTCAAATTGTGCTCAACTGAGTTTCATTTCATTTCAATTCAAATTCTATATAACTAATTTAGATTTAATTTCAATTTAAATATTACTCAAGTGAGTCTGATTTCATTTCAATTCAAATTCTCCACAACTACTTTTTATTTTATTTCAATTCAAATTATACTTAATTGAGTTTGATATCATTTCAATTAAAATTGTTGACAACTAAGTTTTATTTAATTTCAATTCAAATTGTATTCAACTGAGTTGGATTACATTTGAATTCAAATTGTACTTAAATGACTTTGACTTCATTTCAATTCAAATTGTACACAAGTGAGTTTGATTTAATTTCAATTCATATTGTACTCAACTAACTTTGATTTCATTTCAATTCAAATTGTACTAAACTAAGTTTGATTTGATTTCAATTCAAATTGTCCACAACTAATATGTATTTCATTTCAATTCAAATTATACTCAATTGATTTTTAGTTCATTTCAATTCGAATTCTCCACAATTAATTTGGATTTCATTTCAATTCAAATTGTACTCAACTGAGTTTGATTTCATTTCAATTCAAATTGTACTCAATTGAGTTTGATTTCATTTCAATTCAAATTGTAGTCAATTGTGAGTTTGATTTCATTTCAATTCAAATTGTACTCAACCGAATTAGATTTCATTTCAATTCAAATATTTCTTGAGAAACCAAGTTGAGATGTGTCTTTGTTTTATCTGTGGTGAGTGATTGACAAACATTTCAGGATGAAGGGTTTCTTTACCGGAGGGATCAATATTTGGGTTGTACATTAGAGTGTACAATGAAGGCTCTACCTAAGGGGTCGGTAGGTTGTGTGTATGAAGTACACACTGAAGTGTTTTAGCCCGAATGGTACACCGAAGAGTTCGGTGTGCCCCGAAGGGTGTTGCAGATGATGTTTGCTGGTTCTGTGGTGTGTAGGAAAATGGATGCAACTTTGCTGTCAATAGCGAGGGATCAGAACCAAGTGGGAGACTTGGTTCCAGAGGATCAAGAAGGATGGGTGAAGTCAAGTGTGGTCCGAGGGATATTCGGAGACTCTCTAGATGGAGAGTCTCAAACACAGCAGCACTAAGCGGAGGAAAGCAAGCACTCCGAAGATGCGCTCTGGGTGGAGGCATTTCGGAGGGTTACTTTAGAGTTATGCTCCAGAGGGATATACTTCGAAGGATGGTTGCTGAAGACCTCTGTGGGGAGGCACTCCGAAGGTGTGCTCTGGTCTGAGGCACTTTGGAGGCATACTTCGAAGGACTTCAAAGTATGGCAGGCTTGTTGTGGCTTTGGCCATGTTGGGTTCGATACACGGACAAACGATAGTTGATCTATGAGAATTGCAGAGCTGTGGTGGTCCACTCCGAAGGCATGGTGTGAAGGCGATAAGGGCATTGATGTCTTTGGCTCAAAACCGTCACACTCGAAGACAAGGCTTCATAATCGCGATGTATATGAAGATGCAAAGGCTACTACCGAAGTAAATTAATTAGGCACTTCATCAAGTGTTGTGTGGCTCCATTGAAGCGAAGGCATAAAGTTGATTCAGTACGGAGCTTTGAATAAAATGTAAAGTGGTACAACTTGTAATGCCCCTGTGATTGTGTGCGATAGAAAATCTGTAAACCCTAGGGGTAGGGTAGTCACTTCGCATGTCTGAGTTGGCTATAAAAGAAGGGTATGCTCAGGTCTAGGGCAACACTTTCAAAACACTTTTGCCTAGGTTTAGAACCTTCTATTTTATCATTCTCCTAGAGCGAGCCGCCACAAACTTTGTACTCAAATTAGTGAGCTTTTTTGGGTTCTCCGTGCGTTCAATGAAATATCAGTTTGAGTTCTGATTCATCTCAGGCGTGATCATATCTGTGTTGTTTTTATTTCATGCATTTGTAGTTTGGTTTTTGTTGAGTTTCTTTGTGTTTTTGTATACACGAGAAGAATTTGTTTTCTGATGCATGAGTAACTTGTTTGCCATAGATTATTTCTACCACATTGTGTGAAACCCCTAAAATCCATGAGAAAGTGTGCATGCAATTCCTTTTACCGATTTTAGCAGGATTTTAACTTTGTTGTGCCTGAAGTATTCACTAGCGAAGTACTGCTCTGAATCGTGTGTGTAGAACCTGTTTTTGAAGTCCTACTTTCGGTTGTGATGCCTGTTTCTGTAGTCTCGATCGAAGTCCTTTTGTGGGGTATTTCTTGAGTACTTTCATTTGTTCGAAGCCTAGTGCAAGTCACTAGTGCAGAGCCCTTTGAAGTACTCTGAGGAGTGTGCACTATGTAGAGAAGCATTTTTGTGCGGAGCCTGTTCGAAGCACCTTTGAGTGTGAAGATAGTTCTTGTGAAGACCAGCTACAAGTGTTTTATGTATTCAGGGTGTGAGCGAAGTCTTCTAAACTTCAAAATACAGACCAGTGTGAAGTCCTAGTTCGAAGGGTTTCAATACCTCCGAACTAGACCACTCAAAGGCTATATTCGGAGGCTGCTTTTTAGAAGAAATTTTTAGCTCCCATTGACCCCCCTTTGGTTGCCTGGTTTGGTCCTACAGTACTTAAACAAGTTTGATTTCATTTCAATTTAAATTGTCCACATCTAATTCGGATTTTATTTAAATTAATATTGTACTCAACTTATTTTAATTTCATTTCATTTCAAATTCTCCGCAACTAATTTTCATTTTATTTCACTTTAGATGTCTAACAAAGAGTGACACAAAATGGTTTCATTTTAGCCAATTACAGTACGTACCAATAATTTACACCACATAACAGATATTGTTGTAAGCTAAAATACATACATAGTTACATACGAAATGGAAAGTGCAAATTGTACCAACAAATATCTCGTTGGCTAGCAGAAAATGGCCAAAACTAGCCATCAAGTAACATTGTTCATACGTGGATTTGTGCACTGCAATTGGGAGTGGTGTGCCTATTGTTGGTATCACTTGGATCTCCGTGGTTTGTTGGTATAGATGAGGTGTGATGTATTTCTCACAATAATCCCTTGAAAAGTACTATAATAATTAAATGTTTCAGCAGCTAGTTAGCCAAGTCAAGTGTATATTTCTAGGTATAGATATTTGCAATTGTGACATGTGCAAAGTGCTTACCATCTTTTTCTTCTTGATGGCTGACATATTGGTTATGCATATGTACAATTGAGTACTAGAGGATTTTGTAGTCAAGATATCTTAAAGGAGAGTCTTCCTTTCTATCATTAGATCTGTTGGATTACCAAAAATATATGGTATTTAGTTGATCATTGTCACCTTCTCTAGATTTCTGTTTTATCTTCTTCTCAGCTAGCAGGTGGATCTAATAGTGTTACCTGCCATTATAAAAAGCCAGTAACACTACCTAAAAAGAGGCATTAGTGGCGGGTCACAACAATCATTAGTAACAAGCATCATAGTCGTCACTCTTATCATGTCAGTAATGACCTATCATTAGTGATAGATATACACCCATCACTAAAGGTGACCTTTAGTGACTGGCATACTTCTTTACTCGTCACCTTTAGTTACCTTTAGTGACGGATATAGGTGTTCACCTGTCACTAAAGGTTACATTTAGTGACCGGTATAGATGTTCACGCTTCACTAAAGGTCACATTTAGTAACACACATACATCTATACCCGTCACTAAAGATGAACCATTAGTGACAAGTATAGATTTTCATGAGTTACTAAAGGTCAATTTTTTTATTTCAGATATGTTCTATATAGTTTCATTTAGTTTCTTTCAGTTCAAATGAGTTAACGATTAGATCCGAGATCATCGCGGAGGGGCTCTTTTCATCATTTTTGTCATTGTTGGGGGAAATTACTCCATTTCCAAGACTTAAAGATTAACCCTTCAAAGGCTGATGAGGACTCTGAAGCTGGCGGACTGTTGTTCGAAGCATGCGTCGCCACGACCGGAGGGTACCACGGAGCGAAGCCCTGGAGAACCCTCCGAAGGGAGGATGGAGGCCTCGAAGCCGAAGGACATGATTGATTGGATGTCCAGCTTATCCATCTACCTTGCAGTACTTTACCATGTATAACCTTGTTTATAATACCGAATAGTTTCCACTATGTCGGTTGTAATCTACGGGTAAATAGGTCCTTTCCTTATGCTTTTTACCCTATAAATACCCCCCATTGTACCTTGTAAAAGGGGATCCAGAACAAGTTGTTCATCTACACTTATTCGGACCACTTGAGCTATTATCCTTTTCGAAGGCTCAAGGTAGTCCTAAAACACAAACTCCCTATTTGTCCGTTCTTGATTTCAGAGAACCTGTTGGCGTAACATTTGCGCCAACAGTTGGCGCCGTCCGTGGGGACCTTGTTCTAAAAGCTTGTTCTCTGCTGCTGACTGCACTTCGAAGAGCACTTACGGAGGGAGCCTCAGAGTCCCAAGATTCCGCGCACCCTTCAGTTAAGGGCTTCTTAGTGCAGCCCAAAGGCCTTCTCTCGACCCCTCGAGTCATTCGAAGTCCTCCATCTCCAAGACCTCTTCGAGGCTAGCTATGCCTCCGAAGCAGAGTCAGGCTTCGGGTCCTCTCCGAAGGTCCCCTCGGACCAATGGAGCTGGACCCTCGGCTAATCCGGCGATTCCCGCCGAGACCGCTGGGCGTCGAGCGCCCCGGGGCCCTCTTGCTCCTCCTACGGTGCTTCAAACCGACTACGCAGCTAGCCGAGATCCAGAAGTGCCCTCCGACGAAGACGAAGGCCCTCCCGAAATCGAGGCTACGCAGCTAGCCAGGCTTCAGGAGGAGGTATCCAGGTGGAGGCAAGACTGGACCTCCGAAGGCCTCCGAGCCAAAGGATGTGCGCTAGCTGGAATCTTCTGAAGCCCATAGCCCAGTGGTCCTTCGGCCCTGTAGGGATTCAGCCTAACCCGGGACATGTGCATTTTTGGCCGAAATTACTGTTGGGGGAAATTACCCCATTTCCAAGACTTAAAGATTAATCCTTCAAAGGCGGGTGAGGACTCCGAAGCTGGTGAACTGTGGTTCGAAGCATGCGTCGCCACGCCGAAGGGTGCAACGGTGCGAAGCTCTGGAGAACCCTCCGAATGGAAGATTGAGGCCTCGAAGCCTAAGGACATGACTAATTGGATGTCCAGCTTATCCATCTACCTTGCAGTACTTTACCGTATGTAACCTTGTTTATAGTACCGAATAGTTTCCACTATGTCGGTTGTATGTTAGGGGTAAAAGGTCTTTTCCTTATGCTTTTTCCCCTATAAATACCCCCCATTGTACCTTGTAAAGGGGACCGAAGAAGAAGTTATTCATCTACACATATTCGGACCACTTGAGCTATTATCCATTTCGGAGGCTCAAAGTAGTCCTAAAACACAAACTTCCTGTTTGTCCGTTCTTGATTTCAGAGAACTTGTTGGCGTAACATTTGCGCCAACAGTTGGCGCCGTCCGTGGGGAACCAAGTTCTAAAAGCTTGTTCTCTGCTGCTGACTGCACTTCGAAGAGCACTTACGGAGGGAGTCTCGGAGTCCCAAGATCCCGCGCACCCTTCAGTTAAGGGCTTCTTAGTGCAGCCCGAAGGCCTTCTCTTGACCCCTCGAGTCGTTCGAAGTCCTCCATCTCCAAGACCTCTTCGCGGCTTGCTATGCCTCCGAAGCGAAGTCAGGCTTCGGGTCCTCTCTGAAGGTCCCCTCGGACCAATGGAGCCGGACCCTCGGCTAATCCGGCGATTCCCGCCGAGACTGCCGGGCGTCGAGCGCCCCGAGGCCCTTTGGCTCCTCCTACGGTGCTTCAGACCGACTACGCAGCTAGCCGAGATCCAGAAGTGCCCTCCGACGAAGACGAAGGCCCTCCCGAAACCGAGGCTACGCAGCTAGCCAGGCTTCAGGAGGAGGTATCCAGGTGGAGGCAAGAGGCCGCCGATCGCCTCCGCACTCAAGCTTCCACCGAAACTCCAGGAGGGCCTCAAGACGGTGGTACCCACAATCCCCCAGAAGTTATCCAAGTCCCGGAGGAAGCCGAGAATGCATCCTTCGATAACGAGTCTCCATTACATTCGGATTTGCAGAGAGTGCCTTTCGACCCCAGATTCAAGGCCTCGAAGCTGCACAAGTACTCCGGGGGGTCGGACCCTGGAGAGTTCGCCCGCTCTTATGCCCTGGCAATAGAAGCGAGCGGAGGGGTGCGAAGCACCATGGCAAAATGCTTCCCCCTCGCTCTCGAAGGCGTGGCACTCCGCTGGTTCTGGTCCCTAAAGCCAGGATCGATCAGTTCCTGGGAGCAGCTGAAGAAGAAATTTGTGAGCAACTTCCAAGGCACCTTTGTGGCCCCGATATCTACAGGAAGTTTGTTCCAGGTGAAGCAGCGGGTGGGAGAAACACTCCGGGAGTACTTCACGCGCTTCGCCCACACCAAGTCACAGATCAAGGGCCTGTCTACCTCTTCGGTAGTTGATGCTGCCCGCGAAGGGGTGCTGAACCCCGACCTCCTCAGCAAACTCCATCGAAAGCCGGCGACGTCTGTAGCGCAGCTCATGGCATACTTTGAACAGTATGCCAAGGCGAAAGAAGGCTATCTTCGGCGAGCTGAAGCACCATTGCCCACCCTCCGAGAAGTCAAAAGGGAGCCCGAAGCCTCCGCTCCTCTGCAACCTCCACAAGACAACCGCTTCAACGAGTACAAGCGGGGGAAGAAGCATTTCCGTTCGGAGCTGCTAAGCATTGCACCGTCCATCCTGAAGGCACCTGCCAATTTCCAGCAGGCGCATAACTTTAGGGCTGGAGCACCGAAGCCTCAAGAGAGAGTGCCTGGCAGGCGCCAGAGTTTTTTCTGCTGCGTGCATGGCGATAATAGGAGCCATGACACGAAGGACTGCAAGTCGGTGTTAACCCTTCGGGGTGAATACCTAGGACGAAGTACGGGGCGGGGTGCCTCGGATCGAGCCCCACCATCGGCACGGTCGGAGCCTGTACAAGCTGTGGCCTGAGTCGGTGCCCTCGAAGCCCCCATGCGGCTGCCGGTGGCCAGCATTATGCCACCACCAAAGCAAGAAGACCCGTAGGACCGCGGCAAGAGAGTGGTCCTGCCCATCTCCGGAGGGGGGACCCTCGGAACCATGTCCAAGAGGCAGCGGCGCGAGTACGTCCGCGAGGTCGGACACATTGGGACCTCGAGTTCCGCCAAAGGGATGCCAGAATGGTCCCGCGTGCCCATCTCATTCATAGCCAGTGATGCTACAGGGGTGAAGTTCCCCCATGCTGACCCATTGGTCATCTCTGCTGATATAGCAGGAGTAGAAGTTCGAAGGATCCAGGTAGATGGCGGGAACTCCGCAGACATACTCTTTGTCCAGGCCTTCGATCAGTTGTGCATACCTCGGAAGCATCTACTTCTAGTAGCCCGGCCACTTCAAGGGTTCTCAGGACCGCCTCTCGACGCCCTCGGCCAAATAGGCCTCGAGGTTGCCTTCGGAGAGGGGCCTTTGGCCCGAGTAGAAGAGGTGATTTTCGATGTGGTTGACGCCCCATACGCTTACAATGCTATCTTCGGCCGAGGGATGTTGAACCAGTTCGGGGCTATAGCACACCATAATTACCTTTGTCTCAAAATGCCCACGCAAGGTGGAGTGCTTACTATTTCAGGAGACCAAGCTGTAGCCCGGAGGACGGAGTATGGCCATGGGCAGCCGTTGGACCCCGGCAAGTGCATAATGTGGCGGAAAGCATCGAAGGAGTGCCGGAGACCTTGAACCCTCCGAAAGGATCTTCGCTCAAGCCAAGCCCGGAGGGTGAGGTGGAGACAAGAATAATTTCGAAAGATGGCAAAGAGTACCCAGTACAGTTCGGCAAGGGGCTATCCCCGAAAATAGCTGCCTCGTTAGAAGAAGTCATCAGGAGAAATCTGGATATATTTTCTTGGACTGACGAAGACATCATCGGAGTCGATCGAAACATCATCGAGCATAGCCTGCTCGTCAACCCGAAGGCCAAGCCAGTGCGCCAGGGGCTCCGCAAGCTGTCAGCAGAAAGAGCAAGCCTCGCCAAGACCGAAGTAGAAAAATTGTTAAGAGCTGGCATCATCAGGGAAGTAGCCCATACCGAGTGGTTGGCTAACCCTGTTTTTGTAAGGAAGAAGGACTCGAACAAATGGCGCATGTGTATTGACTTCACTTCATTAAATAAAGCATGCCCGCGAGACCCCTACCCGATGCCCCAAATAGATCAGTTGGTAGATTCCACAGCTGGGTCCGAATTGCTAAGTTTCCTCGACGCATACTCCGGATATCACCAAGTATGGCTAAAACGCGAAGACGAAGCCAAGACAAGCTTTATAACTCCTTCCGGAGTTTTTTGTTATGTAAGAATGCCTTTTGGGCTGCGGAATGCCGGAGCCACCTTTTCTCGTTTAATAGCTAAGGCTCTAGGTCATCAGATAGGCCGGAATGTCGAGGCCTATATGGATGATATTGTAATAAAAAGTGCTCAAAAGCACCAGCATAGCCTAGATCTAGCTGAAACATTTGAGAGCGTCCGAGCATGTGGAGTACGCCTCAATCCAGAAAAATGTATATTCGGAGCACAAGCAGGAAAACTGCTAGGGTACTTAGTTTCGAGTAGGGGAATCGAAGCTAGCCCAACACAGATAAGTGTGTTACAAAGGATGGCTCCACCAAAGAATTTGAAGCAAGTTCAGAAGCTAGCAGGAAGGCTCGCAGCTCTTAGCAGGTTCCTGGCCAGGTCAGCAGAGCGAAGCCTCCCAATTTTCAAAGCACTAAAGGGGTCCGAAAGCTTTCAGTGGACATCGGAGTGCCAGAAGAGCTTCGATGATATAAAGGCATACCTCGGAAGATTATCAATTTTGACCGTCCCCCTCCCAGAAGAAACACTGCTCCTTTATCTTGCAGCAACAAGTTCAGCGGTGAGCGCAGTATTGGTCCGGGAAGTTGAGCTTAAAGAAAAGCTAGTCCAGAACCCAGTGTATTTTGTGTTGGAGGCATTATCCGGAGCTAAAGTCAGATACTCCGAGCTCGAGAAGTTTGCTTATGCCCTAGTAATGGCCTCGCGGAAGCTGAGGCATTATTTCTTGGCACATAACCTGATCATCCCTACATCGTATCCTCTTGGGGATATGCTCCGAAGCAAAGATTCCACCGGCAGGATTGGAAAATGGGCGGTCGAGCTGGCACCCTTCGAAATCTCCTTCACGACGAGAACAACTGTTAAATCTCAAATTATAGCAGATTTCGTAGCAGAATGGACTCCATCTGCAATTTGGACCCCGAAAGAACCCTCCGAAGGTTTTTGGACAATATTCTCTGACGGAGCTTATCAAGCATCAGGTGCTGGAGCAGGGGCCGTCATCATATCACCATCAGGGCAGAGGGCCATGTATTCTGCAAGGCTCAACTTCAGAACCACTAACAACATTGCCGAGTATGAAGGAATCTTGCTAGGCCTCCGAAAGGCTAAAGCGCTCGGAGCTGCAAGAATAGTGATCAAGACAGATTCCCAAGTCGTCGCGGGGCATATTGACAAAATTTTTCAAGCAAAAAACCCACATCTCGCGCAATACCTTGAAGAAATCTGCAAGGCCGAAGCAGCATTCAAAGGGTTTACAGTTCGAAGTATCCCTCGGGCAGAGAATCAACTTGCAAATATTCTTGCCAAGGCGGCAGTAGGGGCGGTGGACCTCCCAGAGGGTGCTTTCTACGAAGAGCTAGCGCAACCAGCAGCTGTTCAAATACCCTCTTCGGAGGTACTGTGCATTCCAACTGCAGATTGGCGGGCTCCGATAATGAGCATGTTGCAAAGTTGCATGGACCCTCCCGAAGGCCCAGAAGCCCGAAGGTTGCAAGCAAGAGCTCGAAATTACAAGCTTATTGATGAAGTGCTATACAAGGCCAAAGTGTGTTCACCCCTACTTCGATGCATCTCACAAGCCGAAGGTCAAGACATCCTTCGAGACATCCACGAAGGCTTATGCGGAGGTCATTTAGCCTCTCGAGCGCTAGCGGGCAAGACGCTTCGGCAAGGGTTTTATTGGCCAACAATAGTAAGAGATGCGGAAGAACTAGTTCGAACATGCCAAGGCTGCCAGTGGATGGGCAGACGGAGCCATCGCTCGCCAGCTCAGCTCCAAGTTATTGCCCCAGTATGGCCAATGGCTAGATGGGGCATGGACCTCATAGGCCCTTTCCCAGTGGAAAAAGGTGGCTTGAAATTTGCAGTGGTGGCAATCGAATATTTCTCAAAATGGGTTGAGGCGGAGCCACTAACAGCTATAACCTCGAAGAATGTGCAAAGATTTTTCTGGCAGAATATCATATGCAGGTTCGGAGTTCCAAGAGAGTTGACGGTGGATAATGGAACCCAGTTCGAAGCTGACACCTTCCAAACATTTTGTGAACAACTGGGCATTAAGTTGTGCATCGCAGCAGTACGACATCCACAGTCCAACGGAGCTATTGAGCGAGCCAACGGGAACATCCTTTCCGGGCTGAATCGCTGAATTATTGGATTGGCCAAGGGCCTGTGGGTCGAAGAGCTCCCCAAAATCTTGTGGTCCATTCGAACCACTCAAACCAGGTCAATGGGGTTCACACCGTTTAGATTACTCTTCAGAGATGAGGCCATGACTCCTACGGAGCTCAGAGGTGGATCGCTTCACGTAGTACAGCCTGGGGACGAAAGTGACCGGAGCACTTCGCTGGATTTATCAGAAGAAACAAGGCTTCGAGCTGTCGTGAACCTAACTAAGTACCACAAGCACACCAAGACATGGTATGACCCAAAGGTAAAGCTAAATGAGTTAAAACCGGGTCATCTGGTATTGCGAAGTGTAATAGCTCCGGGGAAGCTAGGAAACAAATGGGAAGGACCATATGTTATCTTACACTCAGGACGCCCCAGGTCGTTTAAATTAGCCAATCTAGAAGGAGAAGAGTTGAAGCATGCATGGCATGCAGAGCACCTTAAGCGTTATTTTGCTTAGGGGGCCCCTTGTAATCATTTGTAAAAACTTTCCTTTCTATGAATAAAGATAAGGGTCAAATTTTGTTTGCTCTCCGAATATCCCTTACTCCTGATGGACGCATTAGGAGGACAGAGATGCTTGTAGAGCCAAGCATTTTTCTCAAGACCCAGGCAGCGGCCTTCGAACCATTGTTTCAAGGGCTCCGTGGCCAACCTACGGATTCCAGGCTCCGGCTTGTTAGGATCCGTAGAAGAGTCTAAGGACTTTAAAGAAAAACAGATTTTCGGCCTCCGGGTGCGAAGTATCTGTAAAAGAGCCGAAGGTGGCCAACATACGGATTCCAGGCTCCGGCTTGTTAGGATCCGTAGAAGAGTCTAAGGACTTTAAAGAAAAACAGATTTCCGGCCTCCGGGTGCGAAGTATCTGTAAAAGAGCCGAAGGTGGCCAACCTACGGATTCCAGGCTCCGACTTGTTAGGATTCGTAGAAGAGTCTAAGGACTTTAAAGAAAAACAGATTTTCGGCCTCCGGGTGCGAAGTATCTGTAAAAGATCCGAAGGTGGCCAACCTACGGATTCCAGGCTCCGGCTTGTTAGGATCCGTAGAAGAGTCTAAGGACTTTAAAGAAAAACAGATTTTCGGCCTCCGGGTGCGAAGTATCTGTAAAAGAGCCGAAGGTGGCCAACCTACGGATTCCAGGCTCCGGTTTGTTAGGATCCGTAGAAGAGTCTAAGGACTTTAAAGAAAAACAGATTTTCGGCCTCTGGGTGCGAAGTATCTGTAAAAGAGCCGAAGGTGGCCAGCCTACGGATTCCATGCTACGGCTTGTTAAGATCCGTACAAGAGTCTAAAGACTTAAAAAAAAGCGAGCAAATTTTTAGTCTTCGAAAGCAAACCAAAAATGCAAATGATGAGTACAAGTTCGAAGCATGCGGGTGTTTAGACATTCATTGTGCCTAGCGAACCCTTTTCTATGGTAAAGGCTCCGCCACCCACAAGGAAGGTCGGAGGGTAGGAGTCACACAGCATACTTTCGAAGCATTCCACATTAAATCATTATACTTATACATCAAGAGAAATTTGTATCTAAGCCTAAGTAAAATCGGAGACCTTTTTGGCCCCTACGGCTACTTTGCCCTTCGGAGCTCGAAGCCGCCGAAGTTGTCCTTTTAGTTCGGGTGCTTCTCTTCTTCTTCGAGGCTCGCAGCTTCTTTTGCTCCTCTTGAAGCTCTGCCCATGTCAGGAGCCTTTCGGAGTCAGCTTCCGCAGGATCTTCTGCTCGGTACTCCGAGTCGGACCAATCAATAGGTTCGGAAGATGAGGACCCCTCCGTCTTCTCTTCCTCTTTAATATAAGCTAAGACGTCCCTTCGAACTTCAAGGGTGATCTCCCCTCCATCTCCGCGAGGAACAGAAAAGCGGGAGCGGCGGTAAGGCCTCAAACCCTCGAGGTTTGCCCACTCCTTTCGGAGCTCGTCGGTAACTTCCAGAAGTTCGAAGTCGGGGCTCGAAGGGCATGACAAAACCTAAAAAAGAGCAGAACACCCAAGACAAGTCCTCGTTTATAACTTTTTCATTAATAAAAGCAGGGTTTACAAGGCTTCGTATACATAGCAATCCTAAGCGGCTAGACCTGCGGGTCGGTCGGCGAAGCAGGAACCGAAGGGGCTGGCGAAGCAGGAAGTGGTGGCTTAGTTTGCGCTTGCTTCTGCCGACGGGCCTCGTCAATCCAGGCCTTAGCTGCGACCTTATGGTCCGTCTTCCAAGTCGATCGGAAGGCCTCCCAGGCCGAAGCCACCTCCAAAGACGGCCACAGCAAGTCATCATCCGCGAAGCCCCCAGGAGACGAACCCCCGACTGAGCCAAGGGGGATCCGAAGGGATTCAAGATGACGAAGAACCCCGATACCAGCACACTGTCCGGAGATCTCCCCGTACCGAATACCGGAGTTCTTCATCAACGATGAAGCAACCTGGATCCTCGTCAGCTTCCGGTCAAGGGGCTCGTGGGTCGCAGTAGAAGACGAAGGGCACATGGTGCCGAAGTACTCCAGAGTACCCTGAAGGGCTTCCAAGGTACGATCTGCAGTACTAGAGTTCTTCTTCTCCGTTGCTTCTAGGTTTGCAGCAGTTGCACTCACTTCGGCCACCCAGAGCATTAAAGAACTCTTGAGGGCCATCACCTGGCCAAGAGCCCCCTGGAGCTCCAACAGCTGCGCACTTGAGGTAGCAGCCTCCTGGCGGAGTCTTTCTACCTCCGTTCGAAGGACAACGCGCTCGGCCTCGACCTCTTGGGCAGACGAATGAAGGGCTCCGAGGGCTTCGTCAGACGCCGCCCTAGCCCTCCGTTCCTCCAAGACTTCTTCCTCCAGCCTGAGGGATCTCCCGGTGGAGTCGTTAAGGGCCGTCTGGAGGGTAGTGACCTTCCGTTTAAGTCGATTAACTTCGACCTCGTTGGAAGTCGCTGCCGCTCTAGCAAGGACAAATTGCTGCAAAAAGAACTAAGTAAGTACTGAAGTATTTATGACCACTAATGCGAAGTAGCTATGGTGTTTTTTCATACCTGAAGGGCAGCCCTTTCGAGGGCCGTGTTGAGGGACGAAGCCTTGGCCTCGCTCAAGACGGAGATCAACTCCGAATTGGCGATGTCCTGGCTTCTCTCAGCCAGAGGCTCCATGAGCCTCCGGAGGCCACTCCGGTGCTCTAGGAACGGAGCCAGCAGAGGAAGCCAAGACAGAGCTTGAGCATCATCCGCTGCGGCCTCATCCTCCGAATTGCCAACGGAGGCCGCGGCCTGGCTAGGAAGAAGACCGAGGCTAGAAATACTCTTGCCCCTCCCCGGTACGAAGGAGGGCGAAGCAGGAGTACTCCGACCATCGGCCGCCACCCCTTCGACCAGAGCCGCAGCGACGGAGGCAACCTCGGTGGTCGAGGCAGCCACTGCTGGAGTGACCCCCGTCGCCAACTCCGTCCCGGCGAGCACGTCGTCCGCCCCGAAGGACACATTCTCCGCTGCCAAGTTCGGAGCCTCCAGAGGCGCGGGAGGGTCCGCTCGAATAGCAGCCTCCGGAGACGCAGGGACTTCGGGCGCCACCAAAACATCAACACCCAAAGAGGTACCTATTTCAAATAACAAAATTAATAAGCATGTTTTCACAGATAGCAGACAAGTATTAGTTAAAAAAGGAGGAGCTTCGGAAAGAACCTCCGGGAGCTTCGTGGGGAAGGATTGCTGGATCCTCCAAGACCTCGTACATGTGAAGGATGTCGGCGAAGTCATCCCCCGAGGTCCTGCCCTCAACATTTCCAGTCAGAGCCACGGTCTCCGCCGGGACCACCTCGGGTGCAGGCAAGTTGGGGGTAGGGGAGTCTGACTCCACTTGCACGACGACGGGCGCAGGGAGAACAGACGGAGTTGCACTTGCTACCTCCCTGACGGAAGTATTAGGGGGGACCTCCCCTAAGTCTTAATCCTCCAGGAGGTAGGCTTCGAAGACCGCCGCTGTCTGGCCGTCGGAGTCCTCTGCCTCTTCGGAAGCTGAGCTTTGCGCACTCGGCGATGAAGCAGACGAGGCAGGCGCCAATTGCGAAGGGTGCTTCGCTACCTTCTTCTTCCGAAGCGGCTGCTTGCTGGCCTTCTTGGAGGGCTCGGCAGCGGCTTTCCTTTTGCGGCCAACTGCTCTGGTCAGGGCAAAGTCGGGAAGATTCGGGGGCTCCATGCCGAGAGCTCTCCACACTCTGTTAGATCGCTCCATGCTCCCCACCAGCTCCAACCTTCTTTGCCTCTCGGCCACCGAAGGGGCTCCGAGAACTCGTTCGGTGGCCCGAACTACGTCCTCCGGAGCCAATGCCAGAGGCACCGCTGAAAGAAAAAGGTATGAGAATATGAGTATAATTGATTTCTTCATTTAATATGATGCTGCGAGGAGAAGGTTTACCTAAGTTTCGGAGGTCCCCCTCCGAGGCCTGTGGGAACAAGATCGACCAGTTGGCTCCGAGGGGAGGAAACCGAAGGGCGACGAACTCCTTAGCCAGGTCGCGCATGCTCATGCGGCGAGCCACCGAAGTAAGCAACCCTAGCCTCGTCGAGAGCAGGCTAGGGTTCGGAGAGATGTCCGCCTCCTTCCGGAACCAGATCTCTTGGAGAGGACCAGCGAGGGGGGAGTCCTCTCTGACTTCGGCATAAAACCACCGAAGTATCCAGTTTGTGTACCACCTGTCGTTTATAGCTTTTGCATGGAAATGGAGGGCATGCTCCCTCCGCAACTGGAAATTGATGCTGCCGAAGGCTATCGTCACCTTGGAGTCCCCTGGCCCGTCTTGTGGCTTCGGTTGGCATATGGCTTCGTGGGTCGCGGCGAAGATTTCGGAGCGTCCTTCGCACCCCTCCGCCCGGAGCACCCATTCAAAGATGGCCAATCGGGCGATGGCGTTGGGGGACAGTTGAGGCAGAGTGATATGGAACAAGTCCAATACCTCTGCCAAGAAATCCACGGCTGGCAGTCCCAGGCCTGCTTCGAAGACCACCACAAGTCCTCAGCCCGGCGCCCAACTTTCCGTCCACTGCCTCTTGAGGAGCCATGCTGAATAGCGTGGGCCTCATGGCTCCAGAAGTGATGAGTCATTGTCAACGATAGTCAAAGAGGACAAAAGAAGAAGAGATCTGCTGTTTCATGGGCCGCGTGTGACTCAGGTACACGGGCAGCGAGCGACTGTTGGGCAGAGGAGGCTGCGAAGTCGGGCTGGCCCAATCTGGGTACATGGGCCAGAAGCAGTAGAAGACCCACTGGGCTATTGACCAGGACTGACTCAGGTACACGGGCGGTGAGCGATTGCCGGGCTGAGAGAGCTGCAGAGTCGGGCCGGCAAAATCCGGGTACCTGGTGCAAAGCTAGTGGAGGCTTTGTCAGTTTCGGCGCAAAACTGACAACCGTTGATCTTGTATCCGACTGTCCAGAAGAGAAGCCGTAGTCGCTATGAAAGCTGAGCTTCCGGATAAGTCATCTGTTACTCTAGGCCCACAGTCAGTCAGTCGTGTCTGTAAAAATACCTAAGGGCAGTAGAGTCTTTTCCTTTATTCTTGCGTCTGTAAAAACCCTAAGGGGCAGGTGGAATGTTCCTAGTGTTGGGAGCCTATAAATAGGACCCTAATCCCTAGGGTTTGGACTACCCTTTTTGGCTGAATTCAATACCACTCCTTTGGGTCACTTTTTGTCTCTTGCCTTGCCTCTCTCCTCTCCTATTCTTGCTTGCGCCGCCAGGGAGATTTGTCCCTGTTGTTGTTTTGCATTTATTGTTGAAGTGAAGTTTCTATTCTCAAATTAGTTGCAGCAACATCAGAGTTTTAATGGCTTCATTTCATTTGCACAGCAAGTTTTTCCCATGATTTTTGAGGCTTCGGTAGCTTCGGCTGGGTGTGTTCTTCATGCAAGTAGTACTCGTTCTTGCGGTTGCAAGTAGTACTGCTATACTGTAGCTACAATGCTCTGTGCCAGCTTTTCAGTTTCTTCTGCACAGCTTTTTGATCGAAGTTGATAGGCTCTATAAACTTTTCTGTCTGCTTTCTGGCGAAGCCATCCTCTCTGTTCGAAGCCCCTCAGCTCCGTGAGGTAGGCTTCGATCCGACTTACTCGAAGGCTTCGTTTCGATCTTCAAACTTTGTGTTGTGTTCTGTGTTGCTAGCTTCGAAGTTATTTTTGAACGGACAGCATCGCATACTTTGAACGACTGTGCGAAGGTACTCCGGCTCTAGCTGTTCGAAGTCACCACTTCGATAGGTTTCGAAGTTGTCTTCGAAGCTTGTCGTTCAACTAGACTTCGCATTGATTTCTGCGTGGCGTGTCAGCCTTCGCTTCTCTCTTCGAAGCTTGCTCTTTTCGAAGGTAGAGTGTAGGCTCCGAATTTGGTGCCTCTGTCGTGTGATAGGCTTCGCTTCCTTGTTCGAAGGTAGTCTGTCTGTGTGTTGTGTTCGAAGTATCTCTGTTCGAAGGTTTGTCTTCGAAGTACTTGGTTCGAAGCTGTGTTTGAAGCCTTGCCTTCGAAGTGCATACTCCGAAGCAGGCTCCGATTTTGTCATACTTCGCTTCGAATCATACTTCGCTTCTTTCCACTTCGAACTAGACTAGACCCAAACACCTTCGGCATCTTTACACCACCTTCGACAGACTTCGACTACCACCTCTGAACCAGTCTTTGACCTGCGAAGTAGGCTTCGACCTCCAAAGCAGGCTTCGGCCAGCGAAGCAGGCTTCGATCTGCGAAGCAGGCTTCGGCGAGTTTCGAACAGGAGACAGATTTGAAAAGGTAACTTCTCTCCTCACTCCTAGTGCACCGATATTGCTTTACTGAGAAGTTTGTCTTGCCTAGTCTAGTGTATACTGTTTATTTATCTGTTAGCACTGCTTTGATAGTCTTCTGTTTGTCACCAGCTGCCTCTAGGCTAGATACCTTTTAGACTTAAGCTATCTGTTTATTTTCTGCTGCTTGGTCTTTTGAGGTGCGTTGGGTATTGGGAACAAGCCATAGATTCGAAAGAATTTTTAAGGCGCCCATTCACCCCCCCTCTGGTCGCTACTTTCGGTCCTACAAGTGGTATCAGAGCGAGGTTAGGGTTTTTCCATACCTTAACCGGTTCTAAACCCCAGTAGTGACCATGACGTCTCCTGGCAAGGTCCCGTCCTTGGAAGCCTATGGCTATAATTATTGGAAGACTCGCATGCGAGCCTATCTTATGAGCCAGGGTTCGGAAATTTGGGATATTTGCGTTCACACCACGTTTGTCATTTTGCCAGTCGCTGAGCATGGTACTGCTGGTATCATTGCTCAGCATATGAGCAACAGTAAGGCTGTGAACATTCTGTTTTCTGGTTTAGGTCCCACTGAGTTTGAGCGTGTGAGTCATCTCTCCATTGCGAGAGAGATCTGGGCTACCCTCAAGGCACACCATGAGGGAACAACACAGTTCAAGGCTCGGCTCTATCAGACCTACCGGCGTGAATATGAAAATTTCACACAGAAGCGGGGTGAATCTGTTGAGGCTTTGTTTGGTCGTTTTTAGTCGATCATAAACAAGCTTCGGGACAACAAGGCTGAGGGTGCTCAGTTAGTCTCAGATCATGAGCAGGCGCTCAAGGTTCTCCATACCTTGGACCCAAAGATCTGGGAGATCAAGGTATCCTCTATCGTTGAGAGCACTTCTTACGATACCTTGACCATTTCTGAGTTGTTTAGCAAGCTGAAGGCCACTGAGGTAGATATCCAGCTGAGATCAAATCTCACTGGTTCTGGATCAAAATCCCTGGCCCTTGCTACACCTTCTGTTGATCCCTCTTCTGTGAGCTGTGCTGGGTTCTCCTTGATGTCTATCACTGAGGACTAGCTTGAGTTGTTGGGAGATGATGATTTGTGTCTTTTTAACAACCGGGTGCGTCGTGTCTATGATAAGAGAATGTTCAAAAGACACGGCACAAAATCCGGATGCTTTGAGTGTGGTGATCCAGGACACTTCATCGCCGACTGCCCCAAGCGCAATGGACACAAGAAGGGCACCGGTGGTGGCTTCCACGACTCCGGCAAGCACGACAGCTCCTCCTTCAACAAGGGCAAGCCAAAGACCAGATTCTTCAGAAAGGCCCTGAAGGACTACCGGCGAGAGAACAAGAAGCGCGATAAGGCCTTCTTCGCCGAGATGGAAAAGAGCTACTCCAAGCGGTCCACGTCTTCTTCCTCTTCATCAAGCTCAAGCGATGAGGAGATCGCCATCAGGAAGGGGAAGGACAAGGACGATCCGGTGGGCCTCTGCTTCATGGCCTTCGGAGACAAGCCGAAGAGCCGCTCACATCAGCGTCGAAGATCCCGCAAGAGCTTCTGCTCAATGGCTCTTGGGGATAGGGAAGAAAAGAGCTCCTCCGATGACTCCGACAACGACAACAAGGTATCATCCTATGAACGAGAAATTGTTGATTTACTTGAGAGCAATCGTCAGGAGTTAAAGTATCGGGAAAAACTACTTAGGGGGGCTAAGAAGAGGATAGATGAGTTAGAGAGTGAGCTTGCCGTGGCCAACGGCAGAATCGAGAGTCTATCTTCTTCTCCTTGCTTGGGTGATAGCAGTGAGTGCCCGAAGTGTGAGATGCTTCTGTGTGACTTGTCGACTCTGAAGTCCAGGTACACAGAAAGGGTTGATGAGAGGGACGCTTTGGCCACTGAGCTTGAAAGAGCTCAGCTGGAGCTGAAAGATGCTCAAGCCACTGTCGTCACACCCTGTGTTCATTGCCCAACTCATCTAGCTGCCTTAGTTGAGCTGAAATCCAAGGGCGATGAGCATTTGGGTGATTTGGAGAGGTTGAGAGCTGAGCTTGCCCAGACTAGGCTAGAGCTTGAGACACTGTCAGTTCCACCCACTGTCTGTCTCTTAGAATGGAGTTGATCAAGCTAAAAGCCGAAAAGTCTGTCCAAGTAGAAAGTGAGTGTGAGACCTGCTTGACTCAGGTGGAGGTTCTAGCTTCCTTGAGAGAGGAGCTAGCAGATTCTCAGAATGAGAACTTTTACCTCCGTTCCATCCTGAGTTGGATCAGTGCTAGAGAGCCTCAGCTTGGCATGATGATCCAGCAGTTCAAGAGGCAGGATGGGTTTGGAGTAGGTTATACCTACACCAAGGCTGACTTTGAGAGTGCCATTAGCCGGGCTATGGAGTGGAGTAAAATGACTCCAGAGCAGAGGTATCCCAAGACTCACTCCACTGAGTCCTCCCAGGCCTGTCAGCCAAAGGATGGAGTGATTCATGAACCATCCAAAGCTCCACCCAAGAAGCCTATCTGGGTTCCTAAGCCCAAACACCTCCACTCTTCTCTAGACTCTCTTCCTGGACCTTCTCAACCCAAGAAGACTACACCTAACACCACCAAGCCCAAACATCCCAAGCCTCAACCACATCCCAAGAAGCCCACCTATCATTGTGAGTACTGTCAGAGAGACGGGCATCTTGTGGAGTTTTGCTTCAGAAGGAAGCGGGTTGAGAGAGCAGAGAGAGCTCGTGGTGATCAGGAGCAGTTCTACCAGCAGGGTGGTAGACTGCGTGTTCCTCGACGCGGGGAGAGGCTGGAGGCTAGGCCGCGTCGTGTAGGTGGTGGTAGAGGAGACGGCTTTCTTGGCCGTGCTCCAGTTGGTGGTGTCCGTTCCGGCAGAGCTCCAGACCGTGTTGGCTACGGTCCTGGACCTCGTGGTCGCAGGTTTAGGCAGAACCGAGGACCGCGCTTTGAGCCGCGTTTTGGTCCAAACTCTTTTGATGGTTTTTTCTTTCCATCTTTTGAGCAGATGGCTCGACACTGGTTTAGCTCTTTTGCTAAACCTGGTGCCGGACCATTTGCTCCCACTTACAGCCACTGATTGTGCAGGACCGGGGACTGGAGGATGTTTGGATCATGGACTCAGGATGTTCTCGCCACATGACGGGACATCGCAGATGGTTCTCCAGTCTCACTCCCCCGAGCTCCAAAGAATACATCACGTTCGAGAACAGCGGTCAAGGGAAAGTAAGTGGCATAGGCTCAATTCACATTTCAGATCATTTCTCTTTGAAGAATGTTGCTTTGGTTAAAAATTTGAATTTCAACTTGATTTCTGTTTCGCAACTTCTTGAGGATGGTTTGGAAGTGCGTTTTAAGAAGGGCAATTCTTCTGTGGTTGATTCTAGAGGGTCTTTGATTTGCCAAATCTTACCATTCGGTAAAGTTTTTCGAATTGACTTCTCTAGTTCTTTTGGCCCTTCTCGCTGTTTGATTGCTGGATCTTCCTCTGAGCTCTGAAGTGGCATAGGAGGTTAGGTCACTTGAGTTTTGATCTGCTAGTCAGGTTAAGCTCTATGGACCTCATCCGAGGATTGCCCAAGCTTAAGATGGAGAAGGATCTAGTTTGTCATCCCTGTCGTCATGGGAAAATGGTTGCCGCTTCTCACTTACCTGTGACTCAGGTGATGACTTCGTATCCGGGCGAGCTGTTACATTTGGACACTGTAGGTCCAGCTCGGGTACGTTCAGTCGGCGGGAAGTGGTATGCACTTGTAATTGTTGACGACTTTTCTCGATTCTCGTGGGTTTTCTTTTTGGAGTCTAAGGATGAAACTTTTCATTTTGTTCATGACCTGATTTTGAAACTGAAGAATGAGAACAATGGTCGGATGCGAGCAATTCGCTCCGACAACGGATCTGAGTTCAAGAACTCTCAGTTCGTCAGCTTCTGTAGTGATCAGGGTCTGGACCATCAGTTTTCTTCTCCTTACACTCCCCCACAGAACGGCGTTGTGGAACGAAAAAACCGCACGCTAGTCGAGATGGCCAGGACGATGCTCGATGAGCACAGGACTCCTAGGCGTTTTTGGGCTGAAGCCATGAACACGGCTTGCTATCTGGCCAACCGCATCTTTCTTAGAGCTTACCTTGGTAAGACATCATATGAACTGCGGTTTGGCAGACAGCCCAAGGTGAGCCACTTGCGAGTGTTTGGCTGCAAGTGCTTTGTGCTCAAGAAGGGAGGGCATTTGGACAAGTTTGAGTCTCGTTGCAGGGATGGTGTTTTTCTTGGTTATGCATTGCATTCTCGAGGCTTCCGTGTTTGGAACCTCGAATCCCAGTTGCTTGTCGAGACTTGTGAGGTTTCATTTGATGAGTCCTTGCCTTCTTTGACTCCTTCTTTTGAGCTTTCTGGTGATGATGAGCTCGGAGAGTCCATCTTCGAGGAAGATGAGGATACTCCAGTTGCTGATGAGGGTGGGCCTTCTGCATCCCCCGCAGAGCCCACACCTTCTGAGACTTCGACTGATGATGAGGGCGGACCACTGATCACTTCTTCCACTACGATCGAGCCCCCTCAGTCGAGTCCAGAGGTGCCAGCTGCTGACTTCGGTGAGGTGACTTCAGATCACCAGGGAACCCGAGCAGTACAGCGTGATCACCCCTCAGAGCTCATCATAGGTGATTTGACTGAGAGGACTTTGCGTTCTTCTGCCTCTCTCACTGTGTTTGCTGAATCTGCTTTTGTTGCATCTTTTGAGCCCAGAGACGTTTCTCATGCTCTTTCTGATTCTAATTGGATTAATTCTATGCAAGAAGAGCTTGAGAATTTTGTCCGTAATCGGGTTTGGACACTAGTTGAGCCGCCACCTGGATGCAACCCCATAGGCACCAAGTGGATATTCAAGAACAAACAAGGTGAAGATGGGGTTGTGGTGCGCAACAAGGCTCGACTAGTTGCCCAAGGTTATTGCCAGAAGGAAGGTATTGACTTTGAAGAAACCTTCGCTCCTGTTGCCCGTCTTGAATCCATTCGTATTCTTCTAGCTTTTGCCGTTTGGAAGGGTTTTAAGCTTTTTCAAATGGATGTTAAGAGTGCTTTTCTGAACGGGTACATAGAAGAGGAGGTTTATGTTAGGCAACCCCCCGGTTTTGAGAACCCTAAGTTTCCTCGACATGTTTTTAAATTGCAAAAGGCTTTATACGGGTTAAAGCAAGCCCCCAGGGCTTGGTATGACCGGTTGAAGCAGTTTTTGTTGGGGAAGGGCTTTGTGATGGGTTCTGTGGACAAAACTCTCTTTTTGCTCAGAGTTGCTTCAGACTTCTTAGTTGCTCAGATTTACGTGGACGATATTATTTTTGGCAGTACTACTAATGATCTTGTGTCCAAGTTTTCTGAGCAGATGCACAGTGAGTTTGAGATGAGCCTCATGGGTGAGCTCAAGTACTTCTTAGGGCTCCAGATCAAGCAGACCAAGGACGACACCTTCATCCACCAAGGTAAGTACACTCGTGATATGCTTAAGAAATTTGACTTTGGTGGTGATTTGAAGCCGCAGATGACCCCGATGGGCACTTCTGGGGGTCTGGACAAGGATGAGAGCGGCGTCAAGGTCAATGAAAGGGAGTTTCGAGGGATGATCGGTTCGCTGTTGTACTTGACGGCAACAAGACTGGACATTCAGTTCGCCGTGGGACTTTGCGCACGTTTTCAATCTTTACCACGCGCGTCTCATTGGCAGGCTGTCAAGCGCATCTTCAGGTATCTCACTTATGCGCCTGATCTTGGTCTTTTCTATTCAGCATCATCATCTCTTGATTTATCTGGATTTTCGGACGCCGACTTTGGTGGGTGTCGGTTGGATCACAAGTCGACTTCCGATACTTGCCAGTTTCTTGGTTCTTCTCTTGTCTCTTGGTCTTCTCGAAAGCAATCTGGAGTTGCCCTTTCAACCACAGAGGCTAAGTACGTAGCTGCTGCTAGCTGCTGCTCACAGTTGGTTTGGATGATTTCCACTCTACGAGATTTTGGGTTGTTCTTTCCTACCAGAGTTCCATTGTTTTGCGACAGCACCAGTGCTATTAGTGTAGGGAAAAACCCGTGCCTCCATTCAAAAACCAAACATATTGATGTGCGCTTTCACTTCTTGCGGGATCAATATGAGAAAGGTGTCATTGACCTTGTTCATGTTGATACCCATCATCAGTTGGCTGATATTTTCACCAAACCCCTAGATCAGTCTACCTTTGAGCGTTTACGAGGGGATTTGGGTGTTGTGTATCCTTTTTAGGATATTTTGCGTCAGTTTTCTTTCTTCTTTACTATTTTCTTGATTCTTTTTGTGTGTGTTCATACCTTGCATATTCACATATCACACTTTAGAGATGCTTCTGTTATATGATTGAACTGCTTTACTTATTCTAGCTGGTACATGCTTTTGATTACTTGTCTATGATCATGTCTTGTCTCAGTTTGATTGATAAGTCTGATATCTGTCATATGCATGGCTTTTTATGCTTTAAAATTGAAAAATGATCACCATTGCTTCTGGTAACTAGCTTGCGTAGGCTGAATGCTCTTGCTATCCGTTACATGCCTTGTAGCTAGTTTCTGACTTAGATGCAAATATGCAACTTGGACATCTGTATGCTTTAAACATGGAAATGTGCTATAAAAATGATGAAAATTCAAGAAAAATGAAAATTCCATGCCTTTTTGTGCATAACTTGAAAAGATCCAGGTGGGTTTGCTTTGTCGCATTACATTTGTTCTGGACTGCATACCATAGCACTTTGGTATGAACTAGGACAGTGTAGTGTATGCCAAGACCAATGTCTTAAGCTTCTGATGGTCCAGTTCTGGCCTAGGCTTGACTTGGTCGGTCAGCATAAGGTTTGACATGCAAATAACCCCTGGCAAAAATGAAAAAGGGAAAAGAAAAAGCTTGAAAAATGAAATGATAACAAGTTTGCTGAAGCACTTTGTTTTTGAACAATGCTTATCTTGGTAGATATCAGTTAGCTTTTGCATCTCATGCTTTACCTTGCTTTCTTACTGGAAAATGTGGTGATACTTTTGTTTGCAAAAACTAAAAAAAATGCGTGCTAATTACTTTCTTTAGATATCATCTGTTGCACTGATCATGCCATGCACCTTAGACAGTGTCTCTTTTGCTATACTTGTTAGATGCTGTAATTGCAGTCAATCATATTTGAGAAGCATGCTTTCTACACTCCTTACGCACCCTAGTTGAATTCACTGCATATTTTGAGGGGGAGATGCATTTCAGGGGGAGTCTGTGTCTCTTTTGAGTGCTTGATGAGTTCACTTGTCAACAAGGGGGAGAATATCTGGGATCAGAGTGTAAGGGGGAGTTTTTTACTCTGTTGATATCCTTGTTATTCTGAAATCGCACTCATTTTGAGCTTTTACATTTTGGTTAACCATAATGACCGCTTCTTGCTTTTGTTCGGCTTTTGGTCGTTAGGGTTAAACTTTTTATCTTATTTTTCTTCTTCTTCTTTGTTTTCTTGTGTTTTGTTTTCGTGTTTCCACATTTGCTCGCAGGTGCTGAAGAGCTGAAAAAAAGAGGAGTGTTGACAATGCACTCATCAAGGGGGAGATTGAGGAGCCATGCTGAATAGCGTGGGCCTCATGGCTCCAGAAGTGATGAGTCATTGTCAACGATAGTCAAAGAGGACAAAAGAAGAAGAGATCTGATGTTTCATGGGCCGCGTGTGACTCAGGTACACGGGCAGTGAGCGACTGTCGGGCAGAGGAGGCTGCGAAGTCGGGCTGGCCCAATCCGGGTACATGGGCCAGAAGCAGTAGAAGACCCACTGGGCTGTTGACCATGACTGACTCAGGTACACGGGCGGTGAGCGATTGCCGGGCTGAGAGAGCTGCGGAGTCGGGCCGGCCCAATCCGGGTACCTGGTGCAAAGCCAGTGGAGGCTTTGTCAGTTTCGGCGCAAAACTGACAACCGTTGATCTTGTATCCGACTATCCAGAAGAGAAGTCGTAGTCGCTATGAAAGCTGAGCTTCCGGATAAGTCATCTGTTACTCTAGGCCCACAGTCAGTCAGTCGTGTCTGTAAAAATACCTAAGGGCAGTAGAGTCATTTTCCTTTATTCTTGCGTCTGTAAAAACCCTAAGGGGCAGGTGGAATGTTCCTAGTGTTGGGAGCCTATAAATAGGACCCCAATCCCTAGGGTTTGGACTACCCTTTTTGGCTGAATTCAATACCACTCCTTTGGGTCACTTTTTGTCTCTTGCCTTGCCTCTCTCCTCTCCTATTCTTGCTTGCGCCGCCAGGGAGATTTTTCCCTGTTGTTGTTTTGCATTTATTGTTGAAGTGAAGTTTCTATTCTCAAATCAGTTGCAGCAACATCAGAGTTTTAATGGCTTCATTTCATTTGCACAACAAGTTTTTCCCATGATTTTTGAGTCTTCGGTAGCTTCGGCTGGGTGTGTTCTTCATGCAAGTAGTACTAGTTCTTGCGGTTGCAAGTAGTACTGCTATACTGTAGCTACAGTGCTCTGTGCCAGCTTTTCAGTTTCTTCTGCACAGCTTTTTGATCGAAGTTGACAGGCTCTAGAAACTTTTCTGTCTGCTTTCTGGCGAAGCCATCCTCTCTGTTCGAAGCCCCTCAGCTCCGTGAGGTAGGCTTCGCTCCGACTTACTCGAAGGCTTCGTTTCGATCTTCGAACTTTGTGTTGTGTTCTGTGTTGCTAGCTTCAAAGTTATTTTTGAACGGACAGCATCGCATACTTCGAACGACAGTGCGAAGGTACTCCGGCTCTAGCTGTTCGAAGTCACCACTTCGATAGGTTTCGAAGTTGTCTTCGAAGCTTGTTGTTCAACTAGACTTCGCATTGATTTCTGCGTGGCGTGTCAGCCTTCGCTTCTCTCTTCGAAGCTTGCTCTTTTCGAAGGTAGAGTGTAGGCTCCGAATTTGGTGCCTCTGTCGTGTGACAGGCTTCGCTTCCTTGTTCGAAGGTAGTCCGTCTGTGTGTTGTGTTCGAAGTATCTCTGTTCGAAGGTTTGTCTTCGAAGTACTTGGTTCGAAGCTGTGTTCGAAGCCTTGCCTTCGAAGTGCATACTCCGAAGCAGGCTCCGATTTTGTCATACTTCGCTTTGAATCATACTTCGCTTCTTTCCACTTCGATCTAGACTAGACCCAAACACCTTCGGCATCTTTACACCACCTTCGATAGACTTCGACTACCACCTCCGAACCAGTCTTTGACCTGCGAAGTAGGCTTCGACCTCCGAAGCAGGCTTCGGCCAGCGAAGCAGGCTTCGATCTGCGAAGCAGGCTTCGGTGAGTTTCGAACAGGAGACAGATTTTAAAAGGTAACTTCTCTCCTCACTCCTAGTGCACCGATATTGCTTTACTGAGAAGTTTGTCTTGCCTAGTCTAGTGTATACCGTTTATTTATCTATTAGCACTGCTTTGATAGTCTTCTGTTTGTCACCAGCTGCCTCTAGGCTAGATACCTTTTAGACTTAGGCTATCTGTTTATTTTCTGCTGCTTGGTCTTTTGAGGTGCGTTGGGTATTGGGAATAGGCCATAGATTCGAAAGAATTTTTAAGGTGCCCATTCACCCCCCTCTGGTCGCTACTTTCGGTCCTACACCTCTTCAATGGACTCGGCGGTACTCAAAGATTGGCCGATGATGAAGCTTTGGGCAATTTTCTTCTTGGAGGGTGGACGGAGCGCCCGAGGGTTCTTGGGCCAGGCACCGCTTGGAGCCCCCGCCATTGCCGCTACTGCCGATGCGGCCCACGCCTGCCTCTGCGCCAGGGTGTTGGTCACTGCCGGGGCGGTGTGGCTAGTTCTCGCCATCGTGCTCGAGTGTTCAAGAGTTTGGAGGATTGGGGGAAAGGTGAATCACAGGTGATGAATGCGGTAAAAAATCTCGGTTAATCTCTGTCTCTCCCTTTTATAACCACACGACCAGTACTACTCTTCGATGGATTTATCATCGCAGGTGATGAATGCGGTTCGGCTTCCGTCACCGACAAGTGGGTTCGGTAATTGGAACGGCGTACAACCGCTGTAAAAATCGACCGTTACCTTATTTGCAGAGGGTAACGGCTATTTGCGCTGTAACGGCTACTTCTAACGGCGCCCCACGACGTCCGTACTCCGGAACCGTCTCCACAACGTTCGCACTCTGAAACCGTTCTCTTCCCAACATGCGTTCCCACTGTATCAAGAAATCGAAGGGGAAGGTTCGAACGCGACGGGCTCAAAATCCTCGGCTACGTCGCAGCATCCCCAAATCCTCTTTAAGCCTCAGAAAATAGAAATGTTCTTTCCGTATACTGCCTTCTTTCTAAACAGGTTAACTATAGAAAGGTGTATTCGAGGGGCTACTGTTGGGGGAAATTACTCCATTTCCAAGACTTAAAGATTAACCCTTCAAAGGCTGATGAGGACTCCGAAGCTGGCGGACTGTTGTTCGAAGCATGCGTCGCCACGACCGGAGGGTACCACGGAGCGAAGCCCTGGAGAACCCTCCGAAGGGAGGATGGAGGCCTCGAAGCCGAAGGACATGATTGATTGGATGTCCAGCTTATCCATCTACCTTGTAGTACTTTACCATGTATAACCTTGTTTATAATACCGAATAGTTTCCACTATGTCGTTTGTAATCTAGGGGTAAATAGGTCCTTTCGCTATGCTTTTTCCCCTATAAATACCCCCATTGTACCTTGTAAAAGGGGATCCAGAACAAGTTGTTCATCTACACTTATTCGGACCACTTGAGCTATTATCCTTTTCGGAGACTCAAGGTAGTCCTAAAACACAAACTCCCTGTTTGTCCGTTCTTGATTTCAGAGAACCTGTTGGCGTAACATTTGTGCCAACAGTCATCATTCTGATGTGATTTCCATATAGTCATCATCGGTGAGGCCTGTACCCTAAGCCACAATAGAGGAGGAGAGACGATTATGATAAAGAATAATAGATCCAAGGTGGTCATGGAAACGCTCTTTCCATTATTTTTTGGCGTTGTCCCGATATGCTTTCCATATGGTAATCATCGGTGAGGTCTCTACATTGAGACAAAATAGAGGAGAGGCAATGATAAAAAAGGAGATAAAGAAGTGATAACACTAGAGGAGAGCAAGCAATAGGATTTGGTGAAGCAACGGTAATAACTATGTACCCTTTGTTAAAGTAGTTCAATATCGATAAGCTCATGGTCAGATGGAGCATGAAGTAACGTTGGTATATATCAAGTAGATCTTGTAGTGGCACCGACCACCATCGATAGAGCTCAAGATGAGAATGGTAAAGATCAAGTAGAGAGAGCAAGGGAGGAAAATTATAGAATGGTTGAGAGTAAATACTAAAGAGAGGACATGGAGCTTTATAACAGTGTGTGTATGTTTTACGGCTAGTGTGTTATGCCCGCCCAAATTTTCAAAAATGTTCGTATGTGTTAGTTTTTAATGACAGGTATAGATATTCATGTGTCATTAAAGGTAGGTCTGTAGTGATGGGTCTAGATATTCGCACGTCACTTAATGTAGGTCTTTAGTGATGGGTCTCACACGCGTCACTAAAGGTAGGTCTTCTGTGACGGGTCTTAACGTTGCTTGTCACTAAAGATCAGTTTAAAATTTGGCAACTCATTGGTGATTGACATCTTTGACACCCATCACTAAAGGTAGGTTTTTAATGACGGTTGTAAACACCCCCGTCACTAAAGGTATATTAGTAACACGTGTCTTTTATCCATCACTAAAGGTCATTTGTGTGGTAGTGTAAGTACATATACAAAATAGGTAATTACTTGTATGTATAATAAGTAAGGAGAGTTTGTTATATATATGTATCGTATCACTTGAGTCCACTCTTATGTCTTGTGGGGCTTTCTCTTTAGCATCATTATTAAAAATGGTAGCCCGAGCAGACAGTGGGGATCCCATTGCTAGTACCTCTAGGTCCCTTTCTTCGAGGCACACTTGATAATAAAATTCAGACCACCCTTTAACTACGCCAAAGATGTTTCCACATTTCTCAACATCGATCATATTGGTGTAGCCATCTCTTATTGATATCTCAAGAGTGTCACCATCGTGCTTGTTATGGAGATTGACAAAGCTTTTTGATAAAAACTAGAACAGTAAGATAATATCACATCAGTTTATTATGATTTTGTTACCACATAAATAGAAAATGTAATGTATAAACACACGGTGTAAAGCCTTTGCCAATGATAGATTCTTAAAAGGCAATCCTCCAACTCATAAGCCAACACCTAAAATAAGCAATTGTGTCAAACCAATTTCACTTGAGATTATACAAAAATTGATTGACTAATACACATGGTATATTCATATGTATTATATCACTTTCATTTGTAAATTAAACTAAGATGCATTGCATAACTGGTATTAAAGATGCAACGTTTCCATTGCATATTTGAGTGAGGGCCTGCTGGTCGACTGAGGAGCCATGTTGAAGACCATAGGCCTCATGGATCTCAGATAATGAGTGATTGTCAACAGAGAATAGAAGATGAGGAAGCCTTCCGAGGGGAGGCATTTCAAAGGGGCACTCCGAAGGGAGGCACTTCGAATGAAGAGGACTATTGGGGGAAATAGTTTTCCCTTAAACAGGGGTCAAATGACGTCAGCCTCCGAAGGCCTTGGGCATGGAGCTCGATGGCTTGTGAGGCCTAAAGATGAACTCTGGCCATCTCTATCGAAGATTACACAAAGTACAGCCAAGACTTACCCCTCCTGAGCCAAGCCTCCGCGACCCCTCTAGGTCTCCTCCGGAGCCAAGCCTTCGAGGCCCTTCTGGGTCCTCCTCGGAGCCAAGCCTCCAGGGCCTCTCTGGGTCCCCTCCGGAGCAAAGCCTTCGGGGCCCCTCCGGGTCTCCCCCGGAGCCAAGCCTTCAGGACCCCTCCGGTCCCCTTCGGGGCTCTCTTCGGAGTCCTCTTCGGAGCCTTGTTTGGAGCCCCTTCTACGAGCTCCAGCCAGTACCTTTTGGTAGGTGCTCCAATCTAGAAGAAATATCCCAGTACTGCTACAGTGTAAAGCCATACCAGGGGCCCCAGCCACCGGTATGCCGTATACCTACTCCTAAAGTGATGTATATCTACCACGTCTGTTAATTTGTATATACAATAGCATAGCCTTTTCCCCCTCTTACCCCTATAATGCATATGGCATGTAGAGGGTATTTGGGTATTTTCCTTTGGCCTGCTGCTTATAAAAGCAGGGTCATGCCCTTGTAACATAGGACACATGCTCACTAGAGGCAAAACTATGCCAAATCCACTATAAACTAGACGTAGGGTTATTATCCCTCCCACTACACCACAGCATAGAATTCCCTACAGATAAGTTGGTAGGGAAAACCACTTTTAGCGACTGAATGTTGGTCGGGAAAGAGTTTTCCCGACCAACCTTGTCAGTCACTGAATGTTCGGTAGGCAAAGGTCTTTCCCGACCAACGTTTTTTTTGCCGACCAACTGTTGGTCGGGGATAAAAAACTTTTACCGACCAACAAATTCTTTCCTGACCGATGGTTGGACACTATACTTTTACTGACCGACTGTCAGTAGGCACAGCTCAAAATCTTTTACCGAACAACAGCTGAACGATATACGTTTACCGACTGACTGTCCGTAGGCAAAGCTTAGAACTTTTACCAACCAACAGTCAGACGATGGACTATTACCGACCAACTTTCTATGGCTAAATAATAAATCTTTCCCGACCAATAGTCTGATAGTGCGAAATTTTACCGACCAACACTTGACTATACTCTCATAGCCTATTGCCAACCAATCATCTCTCAAAACATAAGTGAACATTTGATAGAAATCAAATATATATTTATATCTTTGGAACTGACCATAATTAAACGAAGAATTGATAGTCAACCATACACAATCTTTTCATTGTATTGATTACTAAAAAATACAAGTTCATCCACCACTCAGTGTGAAAGTCATAATCATCCATAACAAGTTCACAAAATACTCAGCCTTGATGATCCCAAACAATGGCTAGAATGTCGTCTACCACGACATACATTAATCAAAAGAGCTACTAATCCATTCTGACCACAAGATGGTAGCTTGCCTTTTTCCTTCCTACAAAACATGTCAATAAGATAAACCATGTCAATATATTTATTAAAATCTAATATAAAGCATAGTTAGTTAAAATAAATCATAATTAGCACCCTCATCAAGGATATACATACACAGAAACAAAAATCACGACAACAAAAACCCTGAATTTGGCATGTCACACTGCCATGTAGGAAACATATAAACTAATACTACCACTTAAGTTGAGCGCTAAAAGTAAACTAGGCATGAGTTCATATGGGGTAAAGATGAGGTTGTGCAAGGCATTCCTGCAGAGAGGATGATGGTAGAGATAGATTATCCCTATTGTGACATTAAAAATACTCATGCCAGAATCCAGTTTGTAAAATCAGTCTGGTCATCCAAGAAGAAAGAGAAGTATGAAGAAAGCATGATGGTTAAAGGTCGCAATGAGCCTTGTTTAGTCAGGTCAGTCGAGACAGTTGTTTTTCTTTTGTAGAAAATGTCTGGACTATTGTCCAAGTTTTAACTTTCTATATCAGGTATACTTTATCACCTGAGAGATTATTTGAGTTTCATGCACCTAGTACTGCATTTGTTTAAGGAACAGACAGACCAAAACTTATAATCCTCCCTATAGAACACTAAATATATATGTTTCATTTTTTTAGCAATTAAGTTTTGACCATTTATAATTTAGTATGATGCCATAATGCAACTTATTTGTTTAGTCTTGTGCACTGAGATGGAAACCATTTCTGTTGTTGTTCCTCTGCTATTATGTAGAGAAATTTTTGAACCCATTTACTTGCATTTTGTTATCATGATATGTCTTTAGGTGGTTGATGCATGAAATTTGAGTTCATCAGCCTTTCCTTTTGTTCAAATTTATATTAATGTATGACTTATGCTTCGAGGAAATTTTGATAATTAGAGGTTTATCATGACCAGGCAAGTCCTTGAGGTTGTGGCGGGATGCAAAGGAATAGCTGACATAGAAGGCTTAAGTAAAATTGTGTAACACAATACATGTAGGTAAGATGTCACCACTAACCAGGGTCCAGGAAACATCCCATTTCCCCTCTAAATAGTCATCTAATGCAGCTAGGTTTCAAAATACTTGGAGATTGCTAATGATGCTGCCTCTAGCTTCACCGCATCTCCAGTTTCAAATGGTGTAGTTAAAAGATCTTTCTCTGCATTGCAGGCTCCTCTTCCCTCATGACCTGGATGCTTCTGCAGACGCACATCTACGGGTGGAGGTTGACGCGCCTGGCTTGTAAGACTTGATCTACCAAAATCATCACTAGTCGGAAAGCATACACCAAATAATCAAACAATGTAGAGAAGAAACATGGTTTGGTGATTACCTTGCTAGATGGCCATGCAATGGACCTTGTGACGGCATCACCGAGATGTCATAAACCATCATATTTATAAGGCAACATAGCATCCCTTCTAATAGCAACATTAACAATAACCTCGTAACACTCCTTTCCAAGAGGATCACCGCCAACAATAGTGTCTTCATCAACTGATAGAGTTGTTGCTTTAGCAACAGGAGTTTCAGGACCAGTCCAAGCATATAGAAGCACATCCGTACCAATCTGAAAACATTTAACTCGGAAATATGGAAACAAAAGGTATTTAAATATGTAGGTAAGGATGATAAGATTACGAGGCTTTCATCTTGGTGGGTTGAGAGGCCTTTTGAGGAGACACTATTGTTGGAAACTCTTCTACGCACAAAGGTCTCTTCGTCATCATCTTATTTAACCCCAACCATGTTATCATTATCTTCTTCGTGGCCACCTCTTGAGTTCTATGCCAAATCAGTGTATTATTAGACTGTTACATGAAAGATGAATAATTAATGCAATTAATAGATATGGATTTGGTTCATTACTTGCCAAGAATTAGAACCATGTTGTGAGATAAGAGTATCCACATTAAACCCTCCTTGTGACATTGATAGTAACTGGTACAGTGGTTGCTGCATTTGTTGCATCTGTTCTAGCATTGTGTCCATGCGTTTTTCAGCTTCTCGATGTGCTTCAATTTCCACTAGTAACCTTGTGGTCATTTTACCCCGTGTACCCAGTGTGCCCACATCTTGAGGAGTTGGCCCTTGACCTAATAGACGGACACGACCCCTTGGCTCCTTTATTCCACAAACTTGTGCATAAAGATCATCATCTTTAATACTTTTTTCCTTCCACTTAGGATGGTTTGCAGCTGCTTGAGTTGTTTCTGCAAAATGTATTGTCTTTACTTTCTAATATATGTTCAACTTGTACAATCTCTAAGTAATGGCTCTGTGGCATAAAAGACTTACAATAATTGGTGCTGCATGTGGCAAATGCTCGCCACTCTTTTCCGTATGTGTTTTGATATAAACTTCATCTCTTCGAGGGACATGCCCAACTTCCTCGGTCTACAAGCATTTGATGTTCGTAATATGTATCAGTCTTTAAAAAGAGTAATGTATCACTTCTAAGAGAGGTAATTGTCTTTACCATTTCATGGCTAACACAGGCATAACTCTTGCTATCGGTTGTATGGGACACCATCGATTCGGCGCGGTTCTCTTTGGCTCTAGCACTACGGGCCTATAAGAAAAAGAAGTTGAAGATGAACATTAAATTTTAAGAGAAATAAATATAATATGCCAAAATGTATTGTGATACTACAAGAAAACAAGTGAAAAGAATACTGATATATGCAAGCAAGATGACTTAATTGAAATTCTGGAGATCTCCAATAGCTAATAAGAGTCACCCAATTAGTTTCACCAACTCTCTTGTCACGTATTTTCATAAGTTCTTCATCGCTCACTGCAGGATCAAACCTTGCCCTCCTTAAATCTGACTTCCATTCCTTCCATTTTGTGTGTGAAGTGTTATAGACATATCTCAAAACAGTTGAATCTAGCTCATAGTATGCCTATTCAAATGACAAAGGATGAATGTTAGCTACATAACATTAAACAACAAGACATTAAACAAGAGAATATAAGTTGTAATGCAATACCCGTAAGTCTTCCCACACTAACAACTTCATGGACTCATTGATATTTCTCCAATCTAACACTGCTGGTGGTATATGCTTTCTCACTAAAGTACCAATGAAATTGGAAAATTCAGTTGCATCTGGCCCAACAGGTTAACCATGCTCATTAAGTGAAATTTTGATTTTAGCTTTGTTTCGTCTTGCATATATGTTACGCTTTTTAGTAATTTTTCTTCCACCTTTGTCTTCATCATCATCAGGGACATTAGTAATCTATTCATCCCAAGAAAATACACATAATTAATAACAGTTCTACCTAGTGACATGAGGCTAAAATAACAAACAAGTATAACATCATGTAAATACCTTGGGAAGACTGGTGCACAAGATCTTCATGATCATCGTTTGTTCTTGCACTAGACCTCAAAACATGTCTTTCATTTGTAGTTTGAGTTGCGCTGGACGATGCCTACACAAAGTCATCATGAATGAGTGAAATAGATAGTGCAACAAATTTAACACTTACACATGTAAACATACATTTGCTTTCTTTTTTGAGGGTTTACTTGTTGTAAATTCTGCTTGAAGCACATCTCGTTTTTGGCGTACCACTGCCAATATTTTTTCATTTTCTTCTATTCGCCTAGTCCTTGCTAGTTCACACTCAAGTGCTCTTAGTTCTTCCTCCATGACCCCGCCATCTTTACTCCTTCCTCTTCTGCTTGTCATTTTTCTCCTGAAAAGAATAGAATGTAAGAGTATGTCGATAACAGTTGAAAACATGAGAAAAAATAAATACAAGACTTAAAACTTAATTTTTTTAATATCACTTGCATTAACAACTAATCCATCTATATCTGTCCTAGCAGAACCAATGCCTCCATCGGCGACACTCACATGTATACTATTATGTGGATCAGGTGAGAATGTCTCACGTAAAACCTCATTGGGCTCTATATTTTCATCTCCAGACTCATTTATGTCATATAGTGAGGGATTAACGACAACTGACTAGTAAACATTGATGGGATCTTGAACATAGTAAACCCGGGTTGCTTGCGAAGCTAAAATAAAAGGCTCATCCGATATCTTCTCACCAGTATTAAATAGATGTTTAAAATTCACACTAGTGATCATAAACTGATCGATCTTTACCCATTTGTCCTGTACGCGATTATCAACCCAGTCACATTTGAACAACACTACTTTTTCTTCATGTTGATAGTTCAGCTCAAGAATTTCCTTTATAATACCATAATATGTCTTGTTTCCTATACTGAAATTGTCACCATTTCCTTTTTCGAAGGATGTGGTTTGTGCAACAAGAGCCACTCCATTACTTTGAACCGACCGACCCTCGTAATATGAGTGTGTATGAAATTTTTTCCCATTTATAGTGTAGCTACTATACTTGACCACCACCACGTTTGCCTCTTTTGCTAATATTTTTATCTCTTGTGGTGCTTCGTCACCCATTTCTTCCACCCCTTATTATCAAATGCTATTGTTACACTAGATACTAATTATATGTCTAGAAGACTAACAAATCCATGTGCCTACTTACGTGCAATTTAAACCACTCATGAAATGTCTCGTAATGCAAACGGTTGATTTCTCAACGACTTCGAAGACCGATAGAGGAAAGATACTCAAGATGTTTGCTGCAAAGGTTGAATTTATCACTCGACGGGAGAGAAATAAACTTATAGCCTAAACAACATAGATAACTTACTTTAAGTATGGTTCTATGTTGTCATAGTTGAATAAAACATATCTGTGGGCTTGAATCCATGTTTTGTCATCTAACATGACAATAGACTTGCCAGCCAGCCCTCTACCAATGTTGCAGAAGAAATGACTTGTATCACCAATTTCCATATCCAAAGCTTCATCATTCCTAGCTCTTCGATTAAAACGAGTCTTGCCATCTAGAAAGCGAGAGCAAAATGTCAAGCTCTCGTCAAACAAATAGCCCTTTGTGATAGATCCTTCTGATATATCCTTCTGAATGACTTCTAGTATGGACATATCCCTTAAGCTTGCATAAAAACATTCAATTATGTATACATAACCAAGAATAAGTTGAGTTATAAAATAAATTATTGAACTGCTTAAATAATACTAGAAAGTACCTCTCTATAGGCCACATGCTGCGAAAATGAACGGGACCAGCGATCATCGCTTGGGCTGGAAGATGAACCATCAAGTGCAACATGATATCAAAAAAGATGGGAGGAATATAGTCTCAAGAAGGCTCAAGGTCTCAGCTATTTCGCTCTTTAATTTTTGCATGTCACTTATGCGAATAACCGGTGCGTACATTTGCTTGAAAAAATTTCTTACACGAATCAGTACCGCACTCACTCTTGTTGGCAATGTTCTTCTCACAACAAGTGGCAATAAGTCCTTCATGAGTCTGTGATTGTCATGACTCTTTAACCCAATTATCTTTCTCTCCTTAACTTGCACATTTCGCCTTTATGTCCGATGCATAACCATCAGGAAACATAATACCTTTAATTACTTCACAAAATGTCCTCTGCTCGTTATGTCCCATTGTGTATGGTGCTGGCAGTAAAAAAACCTTATCATCATATTCAATGGGATGAAGATCCTTTCTAATACCTAATGCTTGAAGGTCCAGTCGAGAATTCATATTATCCTTACTTTTTCCATCGACACCTAACAATGTGTTAATTATATTATCACACACGTTTTTCTCTATGTGCATGATATCAAAGTTGTGACGTAGCAACAAATCCTTCCAATATGGAAGCTTAAACCAAATAGACTTTCTCTTCCATATGGTCAACGGATCACCATCCTTGTGTCTCTTAGTTCTAGGCTTCTTCCCTTTAGGATCCTTCCCAAAGATGGTTTGAATATTTTCTGTCAGCGCTAAGATTTCATCATTGGAAAGTGGAATGGGTGTTGTCTCATATTCTCTAACACCATCAAATGAATCAATGTCTTCTCTCAAGCTGTGATTTGCATCTAAAAATCTTCGATGCATCATATAACAAGTCTTGCTGCCATTTTTAGCCTAAGAGAACATGTATAAGTGTGGCATTCAGGGCAAGCTCCTGCTCCCGAGGTTACACATGCTGCCACATATCCAAGACCAGGGAAATCTGTAATTGTGCATAGTATGGCAGCACGCAATTGAAAATACTCCCCCTCGAAGCATCATAGGTCCTCACCCCATGAAGAAACATATCCAACATATCATCAACTAGAGGCTCAAAATAGACATCAATATCACTACGAGGAGCATTTCGACCCAGAATCAACAATGATAGAATAAAATTTGGCTGTTTCATAACCATCCAAGGTTGAAAGTTGTAAGGAATCAATATGATAGGCCAAATACTATAGTTCACATTCATGGACCTGAATGGATTGAAACCGTCCATACCAAGTGCAAGCCTAATATTCCGGCTTTCTTTAGAAAACTCTGGATGTTTTTCATCAAAGTATTTCCATATGAGAGAATCTGCTGGATGCCTAACCAAACCATCTTGTGTGCGCTCTTCTGCATGCCATCTTGTGTGAGCTACAGTTCTAGAGCACACAAACAACCTCTAAAGCCTTTTGTTGATTGGAAAGTAGCGAAGAACCTTATTAGGAGCCTTGTGAACATGTTTACCATCTGCACTCTTCCTTTCAGATTTCCATCGTGAAGCAGTACATCTTGGTCATGAATTGGCATCGACATTGTCCTTCCAAAATAGAATACAGTCATTTTGACATGCATGTATATTAACATACCCAAGTCCAAGGCACTTAACTAGTTTTTTTGGCTTCATTGTAGTTTCCAAGTATTGAGGACTCAAGGTAAGCATCTTTTAATAGATCTAACAAGAGATTAAAACTTTTATCGGACCACCCTCCAAGCAATTTGGTATGAAGCAACCTCACTAGAAAACGAAGCTTTGAGAAATTTTTATAGCCTGGATATAGATCTTGTCTAGCATCAACTTCCAAGTTATGAAGAGATTCTAAATAAGCATTATCCTGACCCGAAGCACAATCATCTTCAAAATCTCCCCTGTCATCTAAACCACCTGCTAGGTCTCTAAGCAAATCCGAAATATCATCACCCTCATTCCTCTCATTGACCTCATCACAATGTGGTGGTTCTGTGGAAGAAGATCCATGTTCCCCATGAAACATCCAGTGCCTATATCCTTCTACAAATCGCTCACATACCAGGTGCTCACGAACTTTGGTTTCTTCTCTCTAGTAGGAGTTGACACATCTATTGCAAGGACATAATATTTTGTTCTCGACTAATGATTTACTAAATGCATAGACTAGGAATCTGGTAAGCCTTTGTAAATACTCATCTGTATGCCTAAATGAATCCATTGAAGAAATTTAAATACATGTTGCATCTAATTTCAACAAGTTTTAGCAACTCAGAATTTTTGAAAAATGATGTGTTGTAACTAGGCGCATCCATCCAACTTTTATCCATGCTAGCCACACACTTATAATTTCTAGTGACTCCTGATAAAATGATAGCATAATCAAAATAAGTATGCAATTAATAGAAAATACACGTGTTTCCTATTTTAGTTCTGACAGTGCACAAATATGCATTATAATGTATATATCATTCAAGTTTGATAATATAGCATTCTCACTTTGAAACACATCAACTTGCATACATATGTGTAAAATGTTCACTATTGCTTAAAATTATAATCGCATTTTACTGATTCTGCTATGATAACTGGACTTATAGTTTTCTGCGTGTACTGTAACAACAAGGTCAGCTAAAGTGTTGGTATAGATAGTATTTAGGTAGCTAACTTATGACTAGTAAATCACCCTCACCTGGATCCCTTAACTGGTCTTTAGTCAGAAGCACGGCCGGGACGTACGTCTCCAATGGTTCTAGCTTGACAGAAGAGGCTCCCTCGGATTAGCCGAAAATCAGGATCTTGTACAAAGGAGTTTAACAATTTTTACTTAAGAACCACCAAAAACTCACATTTTCTGGCATATAACAACTCTACAAGTATATATATAGCTCCCTAGAAAGAGATCAAAATCAGCATAAGCCACCGTCGGTTCAATATGAGACACCAGAAGTTCCATTCCAATTACAGTAATATCACCCTTTACTATTTCCATTTCGTCAAGCCTTGCAGCACTTTGAGTTGGCCTTTTCTTCTGATTACATCAAGCAATACAAACACAAGAGAGAAAGGGAGTGGCCTCACCTGGGACTTGGCACAGACAAAAATGGAAGCAGGTCATGTGCATGTGCATGTAGCAAGAGAGGACGGGAGGGGCGGGCATAGCAGCGGTAGAGTGCCGGACAATCGGCCGATCAGAGCGACCATCGTAGCAGCACAAGGTACGGCGGCAGATCAACAGGGGCCTTCCATGGATGAGTCCTCGCCATCGCTGGAGCGACATCCTTGGCGGTGGAAGGGGATGGCGGTGCAGAAGGGGGATGGAGGCGCGGAAGGGGACGTTGGCGGAAGCGGGATGGCAGCAGGGAAGGGGACGGCGGCGTGGAAGGGGACGGCGGCGCGGAAGCAGGAGTGCGGTGTGGTGCGATGGCTTGTTAGAGACTTAGAGACGAAGGGGTGCACGTGGGAAGAAATTTTGGGCCGCGCTAATTAAGCCCATTACCGACGGACCAGCTGTTTGACAATAAAAATATTAGCTTTACTGACCACCAGTCTGATGCGATATGTAATTATTACCGACCAATAATTTATCGCTAGTTGTACTGACCAACTGTTGGTCGGTATACATTAACTTTTCCCAACAGACGTTGGTAGGGAATTCTGTGATTTGGTGTAGTGTCCGGGGAGGTATGAACCAGTATAAACCCTCTCTCCCTTTGTGAGAACCCTTCGAGGTTCATGCCAGGTTTGTAACTAACACAATTGTTACAACAAGGACCTGTTGTGGCTTGGTTGTGTGACTCAGGTACATGGATGGGCGATCGCCGGGATGAGGGAGTCGTAGGGTCGTGCTAGTCCAATCGGGGTACACGGCGTAAGGGCGGCAATCGACTTGTTGTAGAGTTGACCGGTGTGACTCAAGTAGTTGGATGGGCGATAGCTGGGCTGAGGGAGTTGCAGGGTCATGGTTGTTCAATCCAGGTACACACTATAAGTGCGGCAAGCGCTTTGTCGGTATCAACGTAAAACAATCAACCACACGTTTGAGATCCATCGATCATGATGTGAAGCCGTGGAAGCCATGACAGCTGAGCATCAAATATGTATCTAGAGTTTAGGATTTTATATTTTAGCCCTATGGACCTTTCGTATGTAAAATCGAACCCTAGGGGTAATATTGTCTTTTTGTTTAATGAGTTGGACTATAAATATGTGTGTACCCTTATGGTTTACTTATGGTTTAGCTTACTCGATCAAGAAACCACTTTACCAATCTCTAGAAATTTTTCTCCTGTGATTTCATTAGCTATGGCGTTGCCTACCTTGTTTGCTCCACCCACCACCGCCGGTCGATTCTTATCTGTCGGCCTTCGGCGTCGCTTTTGTGCCAGCATGTGCTATTCGTGAATCGAAAGCTGCCGGCTGCTTCTGGTTTTCTGCTGCACGTTGCCCAAGCGCTCGAGGCAGCTGCCTCCGGTTGTTTCTATGTGTGAGGGTGCACTATGGCCGTAGTTCTGCTACTTTTCGAAACTGAGCTTGTGCACATGTTCCTTTAACGCAAGCAGGACCTAGAACCTACGTCGGCCGCCTGCATTCGCGTGGAAGCTATCAACGCCAAGACTTATTTTCTCCACCGCCCATAGTTCGAGCCGTCGTCTAAGCACATAAGATTTACTATTTTGGCACTTCAAAGATGTGCACTTTGTTATAATAGCACTTCTTGAGGCTGACATGTAGGACCGTCTGAGTCAATAAAAGTGGGTCTAAATACCAAAAACACAAAGCTAGTTCTTTAGAGTGCTAAAATAGTAAATCTCTCTAGGCACAGCGCGTGTGCATGACCCTGGTCCGCATGTTAAGTACTCCCTCCTTCCAAAAATCTTAGACCTATTACATTTTTTATTTTTTCCAAAAATCTTAGAACTATTTGTATTTTACCTAGATTCAAGTATTAAATAAGTTTCGTTTATTGTGTTAGCCATGTGGTTTTATGCATGCAATAATAGTACTATTTAATGCATTAGAATGAATACATGGGAAATTTAATAGCCATGTGTTTTCATACATGCAATAGTAGTACTATTAAATTTTTCCTTTGTCTTAATGCAAAAAGTAATAGGTCTAACATTTTTAGAAGGAGACAGCTAGGGTCCGTTTGGTTTGGCGGCGAGGGTGGATAGGATGATCTCATCCATGAATTTAGGGATGAGATGATACATTCGAGGTGTTTGGTTGGATGGATGGGATGATACAATTTTTTGTTTGGTTAGATGTATACAACTTGGATGAGATAAGGTTAAATTTAGTGGGACCCACTTGTCAAATATATTTTTTAACAAAAATATAATCATATGAGATTTTATTTTATAGATTAAATTATAATCAATACAATGATGTAATTAGATCATAAATTGGATAAATAATTTGGGAATAAAAATCATTTGAATATTTGTAAATGATAAATTAAACGTGTAATAACCAATCAGGAGACGACACGTCATCTCGTCCAATGTTGGATGAGCTCATCCAAAAAAATTTCTTGAATCTCTCCATCCAGCATATTGAAGGAATATTCCTCTCGTGGACCATCCCATCACTACTACAAACCGTCACTGTAGTGGCGTTGGGCAAAACACTGTAGTGGCAGACCATTAGATGCTCGCCACTACAGTTGCTGGTGCTGACAGCAGCACCAGCGCCCGCCACTACTATTGGTAAAGTAGTGGCGGTCGGTGCTGACGTCATCCCGGACCGCCACTATTTTACCAATAGCAGTGGCGGACGCTGGTGCTGCCCGCCGCTGCTACGCTGTCCGCCACTAAATTATTGATGACATCACTTGCGACCGCCGCTACTATTTTGGCTATAAATGCGCACCTTCTTCCTCCCTGAGCTCTACCAAAGTTCGCATTTAATTTTGTCCGTACAATGGCGACAAAAATCTAGATAAAGAGGGGGAGGCTTTGTTTTCGTTTCTTTTTAAGGATTTCATTCTAGGAGGTAAATCCATGCCGAATCTCACATTTATTTTGTATTTAATAATGTATATAATGAGTTATTAGCGTTTTACTAATTTAGGGTTTGTGAATAGAAATTTTCAAATAATCTTGCATTTACAGTTTTTCCTTCTCCCAAATGAACAAAAATGACCCTTCTCACAATTATTCATCACTTGTATATTGATTTACGTCATTTTAATCTCTTTTTTAATTTGATTTATGATTATATATCTAGAGTTATGTTGTTTGGAGAGAGAGAAACCAATGTAGTTAATTTAGTTAATAATTTATTTCTGTTTAATACATAGTTTGAATTAAAGCATTGTTAATTAATGTTGTTATGAGCGATAATAAATCAATATATTTTCAATTTGTAAATTACTAAAATTAATAATAATGAATTTATTAATATTTTTTCAAATAATATATGTTTTAGATGGAGCACAGGTCCTGGATGTACTCGTCCAATGACGGAGATGTGGTGGCATATTTTAACAAAGTAACTGAATTTACTGAAGCCACCGCACAATATGCTTCCCATCAGAGTGAATAGGCAATACATTGTCCTTGTAAAGTTTATAAAAACAAAGCGATGTATCGTGTTCAGATCATGAAACCATACGATTCCACTTGTTGAAAAATGGTTTCGTGAAGAACTATTATATATGGACGAAACACAGTGAGATGGGCCAAAATCCTCCTGAAGATTCTGATGTGCCACAAGATGCTCATCAACATAGAAGAGGTTGTGATCATACATCCGACATAACTCATGATAATGTCAGCGCGCCCGTTACTGCTGTTGACACATTGGTGGCGGGCTTGCTGACATCATCTGCTCACCACTACTGTTAGCAATAGCAGTGGCGGGCAGATGATGTTAGTGAGCCCGCCACTCCTGTTGACACAGCGGTGGTGGGCACTCTGCCCGCCACTGCTAACCAGGGTTAGCGGTGGCGTTAGAGCAGTTGCGGACTGGATGTCCGCCACTACAGGTCGTTTTTGCCCGCCGCTACAGTGTCGCTTTGTAGTAGTGCATCCACCTTCGCCCTTCAACCAAACAACTGACTAGATAGGATGACCCTATCCCTTCCAAGGATATCCAGCAAACCAAACACACCCCTATTCTCGATCTCTGTGTCCACAAACAATTTTTAAACATATTCTTCATCGTCAAAGGTAAATAAGTAACTATCTGATTTTAGTTGCACTTCAATCAATCGAGAAATTGCTTGTTTAATCTGAGATTTGCTCCAGTAGTACAGTGTTCAATGGAACATGCAGTAATTTGCTAAATACATTGAATGGCCGAGCCGAGCCAAGCCGAAACCTAATCCTATCCAACGAGAGGTCCTAGGGGACACGGCTGCATGGCCCCCAACCACAACATCCCTACGGAGTTGCAACACAATCGGAGGTTTTGTCCATTCATGGCAGCAGCCACGGTGACAAGAGGCCGGCGACGTCTACATGTACACTGCCGCGTCTTTTCCTCGCTCGATCTCTCGTTTTCTCCATGCGCCCGCAGCTATAGCCGCAGGGGCCGTAGGGCCTACCACGTATCATCTGCAAACCCATGTCGCCCTTCTGGTGCAGTCGTTAGCTGCGACGGCAGATGTGGTGTTTGGAGGCGAAGGCTGGGGGAGCTGGGATCCTATCCATCCACCACGCAGATTTAGGCCTTGTTTTTGGTTGGAAATATTTATGTTTTTCTTATATACATCACTTGTTTGCTGAAATGCTTATTTGATCTGCTTATGAGTTCTGTTTTGAAATATGAATCGTTTGGATGAATGCTCTTGCGTGTTTGTGCATACCTTTTTCTCTAGGACACTTGTAGCACTTTTTAAAGGTAAATTTGTTTGAACTCTTTTAAATACTTGTGATCTCTTAAACTGTCTCTTCACATCCCAATAGATAGGAGAGTGATAGCATCTTCTATTTTAGAGATTTGTGAAATTTATTTTTACGTCCATTCACTCTTCTCTGGTCGCTACTCTCGGTCCTACATGTGGTATCAGGGTTTGGTTAGGAATTTCCGTACCTTAACTGGTTCTAACCTAAGTTAGCGACTATGAGTTTTTTTGGGGAAGGTCCTGTCCCTTGAGTCCCTTGGCTATAACTATCGGAAGACTCACATATGAGCTTATTTACTAAGTCAAGGATTGGACATTTGGGACATGTGTGTTTCTCCTTCATTTACCGTTCATCCTCCTGTTGAGCGATCTACTCCGGTAATAGTCACTTAGCATGAGAACAACAACATAGCGGTGAACATATTGTTTTCTGGATTTGGTTCTTCTAATTTTTAACGTGTGCCATCTCGACACTTCTCGAGAGATTTGGGCTACCCTCCAAGCATATCATGAGGGAACAGTCCAAGTCAAGGCTCGACCCAACAAGTACCACTCCAAGGGTGATTCTGTAGGTTTTTGTTTCATCTCCCGTAAGCGAAAGCACAAGCACAAGCACAAGACCCGATATTAGTACAACAACAAACACCACAAGAGCTTTTGCAGTACGTCTCTTGAGGAGAAGAATGAAAATAGCAACTTTGACACTAACTCAGATGACAACAACGAGGAGGTAACTCCTCGTGAGCTTGATCTCCTTTATTTGCTTAAGGAAAATAGTCAGGAGTTAAAGTATCGTGACAAAATGCTTAGAAATGCTAGGAAGAGGTTAGACGAGCTTACTAGTGAGCTTGCTATTGAGAATAGAAAGATTGTGACTCTTACATCTTCCTCCTACTTGCTCGAGAGTGCTGAGTGTCTTACCTATGAGTTGTTGCTATCTGACCTTACTGCGTTGAAGTCTAGATACACCGAGCGGGTAGATGAGAGAGACACTCACTACAACAATCCAGGGAACTTCCGTCGGCCAAAGCCAACGGAAGTTAGCCCTTTCCTGACGGAAGAAGCTAACTTCCGTCGGCAAAAAGCTAACTTCCGTCGGCATTTGGCCGATGGAAGCAAGTAGACGGAAGTTAGCTAACTTCCGTCGGCGGCCGACGGAAGTTAGCGCCGAACTCTGCCACGTCAGCAGAGGGGCGCCAACTTCCATCGGCGAGCCTGGCCGATGGAAGTTAGGGGCACCTAAATTCCGTCGTCTTTGGCCCTAGTGGACGAAAGTTAGCCTTTCTGCCCACGTGGCCGAAAGCAGCTAACTTCCGTCGGCTATGGTCAAAGCCAACGGAAGTTAGCTGGTATTTTTTTTTGTTTTTTCCTGGTTCCCCTATTCACACTCACATCCAACACAATTTATATCACATTCACATATAACATCGAAAATCACATCTCACATCCAAAATCACATTCAAACTTCACATATAACATCCAAAATCACATCTCACATCCAAACTTCACACATCACATCCAAAATCACATAACACAACTGAATTCACATCCAAAGTCACAATACACATCCGCATTCACATATACCATCAAAATTCACATACAAAGTCACATAACACATCGAGATTCACATAACACATTCAAATTCATATCAAAGTGCATGTCACATCCAGATTCAATCCAAACTTCACAATACACATTCTAATTTCCCACATTTGGGTCGTGGGCGCCGCCGCTGTGTAGGGCCCCGATTTATCAAATCGGAACATTATTGAATTTCCATAGAAAAACAATAATAACAAGAGGTTCATCATGCGACAATCGTACATACGACAGTATTCATGGTACGCAGACCATATTTATTACATCAGAGTAAAAATTAAGTAAATAAATAAAAGCATGACGAATGTCTTCTTCAGGATCTTTCTTCTTGACTGGGTCGCTACTCCAGACCATCTTCATAGTAGGCATCCTCTGTTGGGTCCAACGGGTATGAGTACAAAAAGTACTCAACAAGCCACCGCAAATGCAAGTAATAATGCAGGATAATAAACAAGGAAGGGTAATGGCTAATAGTGCGGAAAAGTACATTTTCAGTTATTGCATTTAGTGTAGTCAATTTTAATCATACGTAAAAGTAAACATGAGCATCATCAACATCATCTAACTCGAGGAGTACGTTTTACCTCCTCGCACAACAGTCCTTACATGTGAACCAACATGCACATCCATATTCAAAGTAATCTAACTGTGGGATGTCACGCAACCTGCCCTTGACCGTGGGCTCGGCTTTTCGAAAAGATTTAAGACTCTGATCAGAGATGTACTACTGTACCCACAAGGCACGCACTCATCCCAAACGAGATGACCCATACCACGGGAACCCGTGCCAAAACCTCAGCATGAAATGCTCCAAGCGATAACCATCCGCTCTAGGTATCGCCGGCGCGCCGGGCCGCATCCCGACTAACGTCGCACCCCTTTTGCGCCACATTGGTACAAGCCACCCGCAGGTGCTGCTCGATCCATCTCCAAATGGTGGCCTCGGTTTGGAACACTCCATACCTTAGTTAGGACTTACCCATTAGACTTGTGGTTAGTACGGAAGTGTATTGCAATGGATCCCTCGGACCGGTCCTTATAGTGCCCCGGGTGCTACCGACCAATGCCCTAGCTTGCACCCGGAACCCACCATGCATTCACTCACAACCAAAACTCCAGCATCGATAGAATTCCAAAGATGAGAATAACGGGGATCATATAGTAGAACCAATCGCTACGACTCATTTTTAATCCTATAGCAATCATGTCAATACATTGGACACTAGCTAATAACATTTATCATATGGTGACAAGGAGTTTAGGCTAGAGGGCATGGCTTGGGTTGCACATCAAGGTCGAGGGATCCTAAATAAATATATTGTAAGGGTATCATTTGACTAATGCATATATAACCTATGTGTTTTAGTGATAGTTTAATCAAACATGGGTTCAACATGCTCAAAAGATTGGTTTGGTGACTTGCCTTGATCAGCGAAGGGTGAGGGAGGAACTTCCGGGAAATATTCCGGCTCCTCGACGGCGTCGTAGTCTTTCCAATATAAATAAAGTAAAATAAAATAAACACAACATTCAATCAAACAATATAACATCACATAATAAGCACATAGTTTTAAGTTGGTTTGATGTTAAAAATAAATCAAGTTGTTAAGGTTCTGAAGTTCATTTCATAAATAATTTTAAAATAAATTAAAATGAAGTGTTGCCCTTTGAAAAAGGGTTTTAAAATTGATTATTCTCATTTTTAAGTTCTCTAATAAATTTAAAATGAAAGGTCCATAGAAAATGTAGTGGTTTGTTCATATTAACAGGAAATAAACAAACGTAAGCTTTACTGGAATTTAAATAATTAAATTTACATTTTACCCTAAGGGTATTTGAATACCTATTTAAATAATCATGAAAAAGTCCAAAGTAACATATTGTTTTTATTGAACTAATGGATAGAGAATAATATTATGAATTTTCTGAAATTGGAATGGCAATTTTTAGAGTTCAAATGGGCCAGATATGGATTTTACAAGTTTTAAACATTTTCTGGAATTTATTTTCAAATTTAAATCCCCTCGGGTCCACGGTGAGCCAGGCCCACGGTGAACCCGCGCACTGTGCGCGTGTGCCTGATCGATCTGGACCATTGGATCAAGATCCAACGCGCACGGGCGAGGCGGGGCGCTTAAGTGATAACGGACGGCCAGGATTAAAACGCGCGAAAGGGTACCACGTGGACGCACGAGATCGAACGTGGGTTTTAAATGGAAATGAACGCGCGAGATTAAAACGTATCGCTTTGACCAGATCCGACGGTGCGGATTAGATCGCGCACGTGGAACAACTAGCGCCGCTCGATCGCGATCGTGCGGTCAGGATGGAATCCGACACAGCATGGGTACGCAACCCATGTGGGTCATCTTCTCTGACGACGGCGACCGGGCCAGGGGCCACAGCGAGCGACGGCGGCCCTAGCTAAGCCTAGAAATGGAAAGAGGGTGCTACGGTGGTCACGATGGTACCTTAGGCGAGGCGAGGGGTCGACGAGGTGTGGTCGGCGGCGAGGGTAGACGCGGTGGGTTCCTCGGGTACTCAACGGCGAGGGGGATCCAGCGATCTCCTTGGCCAGCGAAGGTGTGGCCGAGGTTGGGGCGGTCCTTGCGGTCGCAGAGGTGCGGTCGGCGAGGACGGAGGGGGACTCCGGTGACGGCGATCGATGGCTGGAGGACGGGCGGCGGTGTTGCGCTAAAAACCGAATGGAGGGCGCTCTGATCGTGCTCGTGGCGAGTGGGCGTAGGGGATCAAGTGTGGGTGGTCAGGGGGCTTAAATAGGCGTGCCAGCAAGGTTTAACGGGCGTCGCATGCAAGGAAAGCCGAGGAGGGGTTTATTCGCCGGTGAGGGCTCGGCCATGCGCGTGAATGCGATCCGGAGGCTTAAACGCGTGCCTTAACACGCTTAAATGACCGGCAGGCCTCGCGGAATTCAATGACGGGGTCGGTTTAACGGGAGGGGGAGCCGGCGAGCGGATCCGAGGCGAGGTTCTCGGCCGGCGGAATTAGGGGGGGTTGGCGCGAGGTTGATGACGAAGCTGACAGGCGGGGGCCACTGGCCAGCGGCCGCGGGTGCGCGAGGGAGAGAGCTGACGGGTGGGACCAAGGCATCGGGCGCGCGCGCGAAGAGGGGAGGGCTAGCTGACAGGCGGGACCCGGGTGTCAGTCCGAGCGCGCGGGAAGGAGTGGGCTGGGCCGGCCGGGAGAGAGAGAAAGGAGGAGGGAGGCCCGTTACTGTTTCCAAAACTTTTCTGAATAAAAATAATTCCAGAAATTGGTTTAAATAATAGGGCTTCTTCCAAAGTTGATAAAATTTATAACAATTCTCAAAAATATTTCTTGGTCCTGGGAGTTTATACAAAATTTTCAGCTCCTGGTTTGGTCATTAACCCTATGTTGTAGTTAAAAAGGGTATAAAAGGGTATTAAAGGTATTTTCAGAAATATAAAATCCAGGAAATTGAATTAAATAATATTTTTATTGTTTTGGAAATTTGGGGTGTTACACGCTGCCTCTCGCTTCATCCAAATTTGCCCCGGAGGCTCCATCTTGACCAGGCGTACGGAAACTCTGAAGAAATAGACAAAATTAGAGAATGAACTCAACTACCCTTCTAAACGCTAACTTAAGTATCTGAAGTAACGATATGTCAGGAGGTACCTCAGGTGATGTAGGAGGTAGTGGTGGTGGCGGCGGGGGAGGTAGTGGTTGGAACAAGGACATGTCAAATCCACCATGCTGCTGGGCTAGTTGCTACACATGTTGTAATGTAATCAGTTAGTTCTAAACCTATTTCTGAATACTTTTTAACTGCAACACTATAAACTAAACTTACTTGGATCATCGCCTGCTCTTGTTCTAAGCAAGCGGTATAGTACTCTTGTTGTTACCTACTGTGCTCGTCGCGCCGCCTCATTTCCTCCCTTAGTCGAACCACCTCCGGGTTTTCTTCTGAGCGATGATGGCTAGAGCCAACTCCGACGGAGCTCTGCGACGACTGAGCTGACTTCTGAGCTCTCACCGCTCTCGAGTCAATAACTCCATTGAACATGGAGTACCTGCAACATTGAATGAGTTAGTTACCATCACAATATCATACACAAAACATTAATAAAAACACTGTCTCACCGTCCATGGCTTTTTCCACCTCCGCTGGAGTACACGGCCATTTGGTCGACAGGTTCTCTCCGCCAATCATAGTCCTCTCCAAGGAGTCAAACCATGTGTTCACCATACTGCGCCTGCAAAAAACATGTCCGATTAGACAGAGAAAAATGAAATTACGCAAACTCTTAACATTGCTAACATCTCACCAAATGGTCCGTGGTTGTCTGGCTACACAAGACATCAGGCTGTGTAGGATCGCTTCCTTTGTGACCAGAGGTATACACCTCTATGTCACTTGGCACGTTGCCAGATTTAGCTTCCTGTACAATATAAATGAGTTAGTCGCATTACAATGTATCTATAGATAGAGAGTGACAGAAGGAGGTCTTACCATGCGTTTAGGGTGGCGAATATGTCCATCGGCACCATATCTGTGCTTCGGATCCGTCCCGCGGCATTGTCTTTTCTGCTCGGAAGTCTTCTTGAATGCAGCTGAAGACCAAATCTTGCAGAATTCGAAATATGCATCCTCGCGGTTTGCAAACCACGGAATCCTCACCTGAACAGAGATGCTATTTGTATTATATGACAACAAATCTCAACAATCGAAGATTTAAAAATGTAGAATTGTTTACCGAATGGTATTGTTCTTCAGTCAAATATATTGTGGATGCGCCCATTGCCTTTCCCTAGCTTCTCCTTGTAGTAAGCATTGTTCGCTTGAATGCGGGTGTTGGGGGAAAATATCTCATCTTCGGGGTTATTGCCGAAGCAGCATAAAGACAGTCAACCAGTTCGAAGATTCTCCGAAGATCATCTTCGAAGTTGCCCAGAACCCCGTTCGAAGCCCGAAGACAAGCATTGGTTCGAAGTATGTCTTCGAACTAAAGCCCTTCAAGATCTTTTCTGCCAGCTAAGATGGAAGACTTATCTTCTTTCCCATTAGATTAGTCTTTTACCATTTTAGCCCTATTAAGGAAATCAAATAGTTTCCTTAATGTCGGTTGTAATAGAGGGGTAAATAGGTCTTTTCCTTAATGTTTAGGCCTATAAATACCCCCCATTTCACCCTGTAATAGGGACCGAATACAAGTGATTCAATACACACTTTCGAACTATTCTAAGCTATTATCCTTTCGGAGGCTTAGAACAGTTTGCTTCACAAATACTTCGTTTGTTAGTTTCTTTTCTACAGAAACATGTTAGCGTAATCTTTTACGCCAACAGTTGGCGCCGTCCGTGGGGAACTTAGTCCGAAAAACTTCGTTCTCTACCAACTTCTTACATCATGCCTCCTAAGCGGAGCACACCTCGCAATCCCACTCGGAGGTCCTCTCGGATCTCCGGAGAGATACCCTTCGACACAGTCGAAGTCGGAGGGTCTTCGACTATCCCTCCACCTCAAACTCCGCAAGGGGCTTCTATCCCTCGAGGATACGAAGCCTCTCCGCCAACCCCTTCCATACTCCGACCGCCCGGAGTCACTCCGCCACCCTCCATTCTGATTCGAACTGATCATACCAGTTCTCAAGACCCGGAAGGTCCTTCCGGAGGAGATGAAGATAGCCTTGGAGATATGGCAACTCAAATGGCCAACTGTAGCGCCCCGATTTAACAAATCGAGACATTATTGAATTTCATAAGAAAAACAATAATACAAGAGGTTCATCATGCGACAACCGTACATACGACATTGTTCATGGTACGCAGACCATATTTATTACATCATGGTTTTAATAAAACAGTAGAGTAAAATAATTAGAAAACGGCATGACGAACTTCTTCTCCAGGATTTTTCTTCTTGACTGGGTTGCTACTCCAGACCGTCTTCAAGATATGCATCCTCTGTGGGGTCCAACGGGTATGAGTACAAAAAGTACTCAACAAGCCACCGCAAATGCAAATAATAATGCAGGATAATAAACAAGGAAGGATAAAGGCTAACAATGCGGAATAAAGCAATTGCAGTTATGGCATTTAGTGTAATCATATTTTAATCATGCGGAAAGTAAATATGAGCATCATCAACATCAACTAACTCGAGGAGTACGTTTTACCTCCTCGCACAACAGTCCTTACATGTCAATCCATCATGCACATACATATTCAAAGTAAACTAACTGGGGGATGTCACGCAACCCGCCCTTGACCGTGGGCTCGGCTTTTCGAAAAGATTTAAGACTCTGATCAGAGATGTACTACTGTACCCACAAGGCACGCACTCATCTCAACGAGATGACCCATTTCACGGGAACTCGTGCCAAAACCTCAATATGAGATGTTCCAAGCGATAACCACCCGCTCTAGGTTTCGCCGGCGCGCCGGGCCGCATCCCGGCTAACGTCGCACCCCCTTTTGCGCCAAATTGGTACAAGTCACCCGCAGGTGCAACTTGACCCATCTCCAAGTGGTGGCCTCGGTTTGGAACAACCCATACCTTAGTTAGGACTTACCCACTAGACTTGTGGTTAGTACGTAAGTGTATTGCAACGGATCCCTCAGACCAGTCCTTATAGTGCCCCGGGTGCGACTGACCAATGCCCTAGCTTGCACCCGGAACCCACCATGCATACACTCACAACCATGACTCATCACCAACAGAATTTCCAAGGATAAGAAGCAACGGGGATCATATAATAGAACCATTGTGCTACGACTCATTTTTATCCTATAGCGGCCGTGTCAATACATTGGACACTAGCTAATATCGTTGATCATATGGTGACAAGGAGGTTAGGCGAGATAGCATGGCTTGGGTTGCACATCAAGGTCGGGGGATCCTAAATAAATATAAAGTAAGGGTTCATTTGACTAATGCATATATAACCTATGTGTTTTAGCGATAGTCGATTCAAACATGGGTTCAATATGCTCAAAAGAATTGTTTGGTGACTTGCCTTGTTCAGCAAAGGGAGAGGGAGGGACTTCGGGGAAGTACTCCGGCTCCTCGGCGACGTCGTAGTCTTTTTAATATAAAGTAAAATAAAAAGAACACAACATCCAATCAAACAGTATAACATTACATTATAAACACGTAAGTTTAAGTTGGTTTGATTACAAATAAAATAAATTCAAAGATTAAAGTTCTGAAATTTATTTCTCCATTAATTTAAAGTGAATTTAAATGAATTATTGTCTTTCATAAAAAGGGTTTTAAGTGTGTATAATACTACATTAGGTTTTCTAATCAATTTAATATAATGATTCAGGGAAAACTCAGTGGTTTTAGTGTTTAAACAGAAAGGGACAATTATATAAGTTTTCTGGAATTTAAATATTTAAATTTACATTTAAATCCTAAGGGCATTTGAATACTTATTTAAATAAACATGAAAATGTCCAAGTAAACCTACTGTTTTTATTGCATAAACATGTAGAGAATAATTTTATGAATTTTCTGAAATTGGAATGGTAATTTTTAGAGTTCAATTGCATTAGATATGAATTTTACAAGTTTAAAAGCATTTCTGGAATTTATTTTCAAATTTTAAACCTCTCGGGTCCACGGTGAACCAGGCCCACGGTGAACCCGCGCACTGTGCGCGTGCGCCGGGTCGATCTGGACCGTCGGATCCAGATCCGACGCGCGAGGGCGAGGCGGGACGCGTAAGTCGCGATGGACGGCCAGGATTAAAACGTTCGAACCGGTACCACGTGGACGCACGGGATTTAACGCGGGTTTTAAATACAGATGGACGCACGAGATCGCACCGTACCGCTTCACTCAGATCCGACGGCCAGGATTAAACCGAACAGATGATTTAACCCAAGCGTTGGATCTGGATCGCACGGCCAGGATTGAATCCGGCACAGTGCGTGTCGGGAGGGTAAGTACCCCTTCTTCCCCGACTCCGGTGATACGACGGCGAGCGATTCCGGCGAGGTCGAGGGCTATCTAGTCTAGCTAGGGCTAAAAACGGAAAGGGGGTACCGAGGGGAACAAAGGGTACCGTTGCGGTGGTCCGGGGTCGACGGAGTGAGGCCGGCGACGAGCGTAGGCGGTGGAGGCGTTCGGGTCCTTGGCGGCGACGGCGATCCGGCGGGGTTCGACGTCGGCGGAGGGGTGGCCGAGGTCGGGGTCGTCCTTGCGGTCACGTTGGTGGCGGAGGCACGGGCGGAGGTGGTCCGGTGCGACGGCGAGCGGTGGCCGGAGGTGAATCAGAGGGTGTGCGCTAAAAAGCGAAATGCGAGTGCTCTGTTCGTTCTCGAGGCGATTAAGCGTGGGGGTCGGACGCGGCTCAGGCTGGGGGCTTAAATAGGACGCCGGGGAGGGCTCGCATGCAAGGAAACCGGCCGAGGGCCTTTACTCGCCGGCGATGGCTCGGCCATGCACGCGGAGCGGCGATCCCGTGGCATAAACGCGAGGGTTAAAGCGGGGAAACGGTCGGCGCGATGCGGGGGACCGAGTTATGGCGGCAATTTAATGGGGGACGCGTCGGCGAGGCGAATCCGAGGGCGAGGTCGTCGGCCGGCGCGATTTGGGGCGACGGCGCGGGGTTGAAGACGGATCTGACACGCGGGGCCACTGACCAGTGAGCGCGAGCGGGCGAGGGTGGCGACTGACGGGTGGGGCCGAGGTGTCGGGTTCGCGCGCGAGGGGAAAAATTCGGCGCCGACAGGTGGGGTCCATGTGTCAGTCTAAGGCGGGCGCGGTAACGGGCTGGGCCGGCCGGGAGAGAGAGAAGGGAGGGAGAGGAGCCCATTACTGTTCTAATACTTTTCTGAATAAAAACAATTCCAGAAAATGGGTTAAAATATTAGGGCTACTTCCAAGGCTGGTAAAAATTTATAAAAATTCTCAAAATTATATTTTGGTCTTAGGATCATATACAAAAAGTTTCACCTCCTGATTTGGTCATCTACTCTATGTTGTAGTTCAAAAGGGTATAAAAGGGATTTAAAAGTATTTTCTGAAATAATAATTTCAATAAATTGAATCTAATAATATTTTTATTGCTTTGAAAATTTGGGGTGTTACAAACCTATCCCCCTTACAAGAATCTCGTCCTCGAGATTGGAACGCTACTCGAATAGCTCGGGGTATTGGGCTTTCAGCTCGTCTTCTTTTTCCCAAGTGGCTTCTTCTGCGGGATGGTTGTTCCATTGGACTTTGCAGAAGCGGACGATGCGACTTCTGGTTACTCTTTCCTTGGTTTCCAAGATCTTGACGGGTCTCTCTATGTAGGTCAAGTCTTCTTGGACGTTGAGCTGCTGAAGGTCGGCTTGCTCGGTGGGCACACGGAGACACTTCTTCAGCTGCGAGACATGGAACACATCATGAACGCCTGCCAAGGATGGAGGCAGTTCAAGTTGATATGCCACTTCTCCTTGTCGACGGAGGATCTGGAAAGGCCCGACGTAGCGGGGTGCTAGTTTGCCTTTCATGTTGAACCTTTGAGTGCCACGGAGGGGAGTGACTCGGAGGTAGACATAATCGCCCTCCTCAAAGGCTAGATCTCTTCGACGGTTATCGGCGTAGCTCTTTTGCCTGGACTGGGCTGCCTTCAGTCGGTCTCTTATGATCTTAACTTTCTCTTCGGCTTCTCTCAATAAATCTGTCCCAAACAGTTGTGATTCTCCGGTTTGATCCCAGAGCAACGGCGTTCTGCACTTACGCCCATAGAGTGCTTCGAACGGGGACATTTGCAGGCTGGCTTGATAGCTATTGTTGTAGGAGAACTCTGCGTAAGGTAAGTTCTTGTCCCACATTCCGCCAAAGTCTAGAGCACAAGCTCTAAGCATATCCTCCAATATCTGGTTGACCCTTTCGGTCTGACCGTCGGTCTGTGGATGATAGGCGGTGCTAAAGTTCAGCCGAGTGCCGAGTTCCTCTTGAAGGTTCTTCCAAAACTTGGAGGTAAACTGACTCCCGCGGTCAGATACAATCTTCTTGGGAACTCCGTGAAGGCACACGATCCGGGTCATATACAACTCAGCCAACTTGGCGACGGTGTAAGTTGTCTTGACCGGAACGAAGTGGGCTACCTTGGTGAGTCGATCAACGATCACCCAGATAG